>JAMKCH010012960.1:0-50355 GCA_023653785.1 Ophioderma brevispina
GATATTTTATTATCTAAACTGTTTTACTACGGTGTGCGAGGTAATGCCTTCGATTGGTTCAAGAGTTACCTAAGTGACCGTAGCCAATTTACTTCATACAACAATCAAAAATCACATATTAATCATATAAACTGTGGCGTCCCCCAAGGCTCCATCTTGGGGCCACTTCTTTTTATCATTTATATGAACGATATAGCCGTCTCCTCTTCTTTTTTACATATATTCTTTTTGCTGATGATACCAATTTAGTTGCATCCCATGAAAATTTAAATCACATTTTAAACACAGTGAATACTGAACTTGCCAATATTTCTACCTGGTTCAAGTCCAACAAATTATCTCTTAACCTAAACAAAACTAACTTTATTAGATTTAAAAACAAGCATGATAATCGTAGTTATCTAAACTGTAAAATTAAAATTGAAAATACTACAATTGCTCAAGTTTCTCATACTAAATTTTAGGTATTATTTTAGACGAAAGTCTATCATGGAACAACATACTAATCATGTTTGCAATATAATTTCTAAATATACTGGAGTACTCTATCGCTTAAAGGACACTTTATTATCTAAGACCCTTTTTTCACTTTATAACAGCCTTGTCCTACCACATATTCATTATTGCAACATAATTTGGGGTGATAAAAATAACTGCTTTTTGAACAATCTTCATATCAAACAAAAGAAAATTATTTGCATATGTACCAATTCAAATTTCTTGGCCCATACCCCTCCATTATTTTCTCAACTGAATACACTTACAGTTCAGGACATTCCTAAATTACAAACTTCAGTTTGTATGTATAATATCATAATGACCTTCTTCCTAACATTTTTCACACACTATTTTGTTAAAACTGATGCCATACACGATTATGACACAAGAAATAGGCACATGTATCGTCCATTTAACTTCAATACAGATTTGGCTAGAAACACAATCAGAAGGCAAGGTCCTTTACTATGGAATTTTATTTCTCCAACTCTTCGCACCTGTACATCGGTCAAGTCATTCAAGTTTAATTACAAGGCCGAACTCATAGGCTTATACTTATAGTTCTTTTTATATATGGCTGAATTTCACACTTTCAAAATCTTAAGGATGGGTTGACTTTCCTCAGGTTGGTGCAACGAGACATCATTTTAATAAATCTTACTCTGATGTCCGTGTAACTAATTATTGGGAAAAGTGCCTTGCTTATTGTTATAGTCTATACACCATGTATATATTTATTATATATCCTTTTCATACTTCCGCGTCTCTTTACCCTTATTCTTTACCCTTATCTATTCTATTATGTGTGTGAGTATGTGCGTGGGTGTGGGTGTGTGGGTGTGGGTGTGGGTGAGTGGGTGTGGGTGTGTGTGTGTGTGTGTGTGCGCGTGTGTGCGTGTGTGTGCGTGTGTGTGCGTAAATTTATGTCAATTCGATTACTTCCATCTTCAAATCTCCATCTCTCCACTCCATCTTAGGGAGCGGTCATTGTTTATGCCGGGGGGGGGGGATGGAGGATTTCAACTTTTTTTCGGCAAAAGTTGTCGCGTTCCCCATCGCTTCCGTTCAGACATTTCACACACCCCCGGTCGTACTGATTTCCCCATTAGAAAAGTTCGTGTTCTCCTCTCTCTCTCTCGTTGATGAAATGTTTCGCGTTCCCCCTCTCTCTTACAAGAATTCCCCCCTGTCGTGAATGGTGACCCCTCCCTTAGCTCATGGCTTATTGTTTTTTTTCCCCAGTTATGTATTTACTATCGATGCCAACACGCAATGTGTCTGTTTGCACTTGTCTCGTTAGGTCTTTTAAACACTTTGTTTAGATGTCGTCCTTGTCATGCACATTGTAATCGGCGTTTGTAAAACACGGAATCGCCTAAATCGCCTACTTCGCTTAATTTTCCCTGTGTTGATGTATTTATAACAGAATATTAGTTGAATCTTGTAGAATCAACAATTAACTAAAAACACATATCTTTGAAATTCAAAATTTTGGTGTGTTTTGTCCCCAAAAATTCTGGTTGAATCTTGTAAACTTACGCAGAGCAAAAATCTCGTGACTATTTGATCAAACAACGAATTCTCCTAACTTTCACTTCTGTGGCAGAAATCTCAATCATTAGTCTCGGTCCCAGCCTGTACGGAGTCATCTCATTTATTAGCTTGATTAGTCTCTAGCACAGAAAAGTTTTATGAATGGCGGGATGAATGGGCGGTGTGAGCCTATTAACGCGGGTAATTGGCGGTCAATTTGAGGCAGATGAGGGGTCGAGACAGCTTGTTAAGTGTTCAAACCGTCCTCATGTCAAGATGCCGGGTGAAAGGCAAGACATACATACATACACATACATACAAAGCATAATTGGCAATGTCTTGTTTCGCCACTACCAGTGATGTCATAGTTCTACAGTTAACCAACATACCATTCACAATATAGGATACCGGGCTTTATTCCGGCTTTAGTCCGTTAACAACTTATTCCGTCATTGAGTCAAATGACGTCAACAATTTTGCAACTGAGTGGAAATTGTTGAAGACCGAGCTGAGACTGGGTGATCAGACTCGGTCATAAGACTTATTAGACTCTCGGTCTCATTAATGGGTCTGAGATCACTCCCCTACTTTTATCTTTTGTTGATTTTAGTAGAATTACTAAATCACTTTTTAACAATAAGAAAAATACACAATTCCGCCATGTGTAAATCTGTGCAGACTGCAGTTCTCATATTCAGCACCACAAAGTGATCCTGCGTATATCGGAGGATTATTTTTACTTACCTAGGGAGTCCTGTTTTCGTGCCAGTGAAGCAATTCCATAAATGGAGGGTAGGGAGAATAAAGCGAAGTAAGCGATTTAGGCGATTCCGTGTTTTACAAACGCCGCATTGTAATTAGGTAACTTTGTATTTAAGGTAAGGGTAACCAATTTACCCCGAGCTATGCTCTGTTTGGTTTACCCACCATGATTATTTTGTATTGCCTTCTAATATATACATGCATATTCTTATATTTCTATTATGTAATGCTGATATCATGATAAAAAATAAACTGAAACTGAAACTGAAGTACTTTAGAAAATTGTTTCCGACAGGTTTTTGTGTCGGAAAAACCCCGCGATATCTATAGTCTTGTTCTCATAGCCCGGGGCTTCGCCCCGCCCCCCGGCTATGACTTGTCAAGCTAGGTGCGCCCGAGTTCAACATAGTGACTGAGTTACACTTCATCCATCTCGATTTTTCGTCTGCCACGTGCACCAGCCGCCATTCTGCACTCAAGTTACACAATCGCCGCTGAGAACTAGTATAGCGCTCTAATAACTGTTGTGCCGAAACACCCGGTGCCGAAATACCCGACTGCCGAAGTTCCCTCCTCTCAGAACGAGGTCGTCGAGTGCCAAATTGTGTAAACACGTATTTCAAATACGGAATAAATCGCAATCTCATCATAGTGCGCAGTTCACACTCCATAGAAAAACGTTTTACACAATTTGGCACTCGCCAGTGGTGGAACTGCCGAAGTACCCAGGTTTAATACCCGGGCATTCGGCAGAGGAGAAGGGAAGTGGAAAATAACGTGCTGTTGATGTGTAGAGCACATGTTTTACCCATTTTCGTGATTTTATGGACAATTCTACAATGAAACTCATTAAAAATCAGACTTTTGGCATTTAGGAACAATCCTGTATGTAATAGTAGACGTAGATACGATCTTGTAACGCCAAAAGCTCCCACATAGACCCCATGAAGAAGAATTCCCACGTTCGTTTAGCAAGGTAACAATGTATATACATATGGCTCCCATTGCAAAGGTCCCCTTTATTGATTAGGCTGGTTGCAACACGGGTTAGGTTTAGAGTTGGGGTTATAGGGCCTATAGGACCTGGAGTTAAGATTAGGGTTAAGAATTATGTTAGGGTTTGGTTATTAGGGTCCGGTGGGTGAGTACAAATATTGGCATTTTCTACCCCGGTTTTCTACTTGAAAAATAAGGGGTTATATGATTTTATTTTTTTCTGATGGAGGGGGGGGGGGTCATGTTAAATTTATTATTCAGTAAACCAAGCACCTATCTGCATATCAGCAGTAGGCCTAAATGATAATGTACCTAATTGTGTGTGTGGGATGGGTGTGTGGGTTCTATGCAATAGGGCCTATGTAACTTTACATTGGGGTTATGCAATTTTCCAAACACATCTTTCAATTCCTGCGACCCCTCCCTTGTAAATAATGAACAGGTCCTAAAATTATTACTTTAAAGCTAATCTTAGCCTGTCGTACGAGCCGAGTCAACTGAACACCTATTTCGTGTCATCCTGTGTCCGTACAGCCAATAGACATAAGAACTTAGTTATCCAACAACCGCACGCTGTAATAAGGATCCCTCTGTGCCGAACTACTGGGATAACCCATTGTTTCGGCAAGTAACCCTGCCGTTGTTATGACGTATCCCGCATTTTCGGCATGAATAATTGCCGAAACGGCGGGCGTTTCAGCAGATACCCCTGCCGTACGGCAAGGTCATCTGCCGAAAGACCGGCGTTTCGGCATAGCCCGGTATTTCGGCGCAGCATAACTCCGCGTGAAAAGCACAGAGCTGTTGTGTGTATATAAGACTTATATACTTTCGTTGTATATATCATTTCGTTGTATCTACCATTTCGTTGTGTATGTTTTGTTGTGTTTACCAGTCGTTTTGTGTATGTACATAATTTGTGCTTATACTTTTTGACCAGTCGTTCTGCTTTGTGTATGTATTTCTGTGGTGTATGTAGAATTGTGATACATGTAGTTCTGTGGTGTATGTAGTTCTGTAGTGTATGTAGTTTTGTGGTGTATGTATTCTGCGGTGTATGTAGTTCTGTGGTGTGTGTAGTTCTGTGGTGTATGTAATTCTGTGGTGTATGTATTTTTTTTTTTTTTTTTTTTTTGCCGAAACGGCGGGCGTTTCAGCAGATACCCCTGCCGTACGGCAAGGTCATCTGCCGAAAGACCGGCGTTTCGGCATAGCCCGGTATTTCGGCGCAGCATAACTCCGCGTGAAAAGCACAGAGACCAGTGGTGAAAAGCTACGGAAGTTGCTATTTACAGCCAGTATTACCTTTGTCATATGACATACTGATCACGTGACTAAGTTTTTGCCCATTTTGCAGGGGTTGTGGTCATGTGACCATTTTGCGCATTTGGCACGGTCTGTTGTGTGTATATACTTTCGTTGTATATATCATTTCGTTGTATCTACCATTTCGTTGTGTATGTTTTGTTGTGTTTACCAGTCGTTTTGTGTATGTACATAATTTGTGCTTATACTTTTTGACCAGTCGTTCTGCTTTGTGTATGTATTTCTGTGGTGTATGTAGAATTGTGATACATGTAGTTCTGTGGTGTATGTAGTTCTGTAGTGTATGTAGTTTTGTGGTGTATGTATTCTGCGGTGTATGTAGTTCTGTGGTGTGTGTAGTTCTGTGGTGTATGTAATTCTGTGGTGTATGTATTTTTTTTTTTTTTTTTTTTTTGCCGAAACGGCGGGCGTTTCAGCAGATACCCCTGCCGTACGGCAAGGTCATCTGCCGAAAGACCGGGCGTTTCGGCATAGCCCGGTATTTCGGCGCAGCATAACTCCGCGTGAAAAGCACAGAGACCAGTGGTGAAAAGCTACGGAAGTTGCTATTTACAGCCAGTATTACCTTTGTCATATGACATACTGATCACGTGACTAAGTTTTTGCCCATTTTGCAGGGGTTGTGGTCATGTGACCATTTTGCGCATTTGGCACGGTCTGTTGTGTGTATATACTTTCGTTGTATATATCATTTCGTTGTATCTACCATTTCGTTGTGTATGTTTTGTTGTGTTTACCAGTCGTTTTGTGTATGTACATAATTTGTGCTTATACTTTTTGACCAGTCGTTCTGCTTTGTGTATGTATTTCTGTGGTGTATGTAGAATTGTGATACATGTAGTTCTGTGGTGTATGTAGTTCTGTAGTGTATGTAGTTTTGTGGTGTATGTATTCTGCGGTGTATGTAGTTCTGTGGTGTGTGTAGTTCTGTGGTGTATGTAATTCTGTGGTGTATGTAATTCTGTGGTGTATGCCTTGGGTGATGATGTAGTTCTGTGGTGTATGTAGTTCTGTGGTGTATGTATTTCCGTGGTGTATGTAGTTCTGTAGTGTATACATGTAGTTTAGTGGTGTATGTATTCTGCGGTGTATGTAGTTCTGTGGTGTGTGTAGTTCTGTGGTGTATGTAGTTCTATGGTGTATGTATAGTTCTGTGGTGTATGCCTATGTGTATGTAGTTCTGTGTTGTTTGTATTCTGTGGTGTATGAATAGCTGGTTCTGTGGTGTATGTAGTTCCGTGGTGTAGTTCTGTGGTGCATATATTTCTATGGTGTATATATATTTCTGTGGTGTAAATTCTGTGGTGTATGTATTTCCGTACCGTGATGTATGTAGATTGTAGTTCTGTGGTGTATGTAGTTATGTAGTGTACGTATATAGTTCTCTGGTGTATATATTGTTGTATGAATACATATACACCAAACAATTATACACCACAGAACTTCACCACACCACAGAACTATTATACACAACAGTGCAAACACCACATGCATACACCACAGAAGTACATACAAAAACAATGTTAGTTTTTGCTCAAACGGCATTCCATAGTTTAGGGTGCATTTTGTAAGTCCATGTTCGCGCATCATATCCACCTATGATACAAGTGGCCCCCGGGCCAGTGTGATTTTGTTGTTTAAACAGCTGAAACCTGCGGTTTAGCAGAAACAATAACACTGTTTGAAATTTTGCATATTTTAATTAAAATTTTTTAATGGCAAATGTTAATGTAACTATGTAACTGAGTTGTTATTGGGGTAGCCAAAATTGGTCTAAGGAGTTTTTCAAATGTCTCAGAATATCCGGAATTCCATATCCAGAATCCTGAACACGATCCCTATATAAGCACGAGTATTCCTAAAAAGAATCAGTTAACGTCCAATTAGGCCCGGTACCGTCACTCCTCTTACTGTCGGGTACCCATGCTCGTTCGTAGGATCGCGAAAAAGGCTGTTTTCCTCAATCAATTTCGCGAATTTTATTTTTCGCGATATCAGAAAAAAGGGTACTTTTTCATTTAAAGTTCGCGAAATTTTGAAAAGGGGAAGTACAGTAGGGTGGTCGCAGAAAACAGCGTATTGAGACCATTTTTATATTTGTCCCAGAATTTGTCAGTGATTTACGCCATGGATTAAACAACAAAGTATCAATTCCCAAACCTTCAGCTGATGACATAGGACTATATGTATTCTTAGAGATTCCTCTCGTCATCTGCGCATGGTTCACATGCACCTTTGTGTCATTATACATCGTATTTTATTGTTGACTGTATTTTCCATAGTTCGCATTTTGTTTGGAAAGGGTGATATATTAAAAATCATTCATGATTTCGCGAAAAAAGGGGTATATTTTAGCCCTAAAAATTCGCGATTTTGCACAAAAAGGGGTGTTTTTTTAAACCAAGATATGCGAAAAGGGGGGTGTTTTCAATTCCTACGAACGAGCATGGTACCCGACAATAAGAGAAGTGACGGTACCGGGCAATTAGGATAGGCTTCAGTTTTCTGTCAAAATAGTTTCCGATTTATAGAGTTCGGAAGGGGGGTCTGTATAGGGGTGCTGTGTTAGGCCATTAAAATACGTGTTTTATTGAGTTACTTCCGTTGGTGTATAATGGCATCCTTAGAGAAACACTTTAACAGGCGAAAATACAACGAAATTAAAGGTACTTGTTCCGATCGTCTTTGGGACCCCCCCCCCCCCCGTAGTATCAATTTTGATAACAGATTGAAAGGCCGTATTTTTTCATTGTCGTCCTGAAATTGCAGCTTTCAAATCCATTTCTTTCTCAAGATACAGACAAAAAACTACCGTATTAATGGTTAACCATCAATATTAGCACAGTAGTGAATATGGAGGCGTTGCACTATGCATTATCGCGTCTAGCATCAAAACCGCAAGTTTGTTTCCCACGGTACTTGGTGGTCAGTTACGACCTTTAGAAAACTGGGCCTATGCTTATGCAGATGCGGTGATGCAGTGAGCGCGCCCATGCCCAGCTGTGTTCAGAAATGTGACCGCATAAATTCAAAGTCCACTCGATCGATATCGGTCACATTCATGAACGGCAGCTGGGCTTGGGCGCGCTCACTGCATCACCGATTGCATAAGCTTAGAAACCCGGGTTTCGAAAGGTCGTTAGTGTGTACAAGTATTTTATTTATAATTATCTTTACCCAGGGTAGCCCGATTCAGCTGACGCTGATCTAACACGGGCCCTGCACATCATTGCAACATACACAGCTACTTCTCATGGTGCACCTCCTCTTTGTTTTGATCTGTTTACAGTGGATGAAGTTCTAGAAACTCTGAAAATCTTGATGCTTCCAAATCTCCCGGACCTGATGAAATTCTTCCAATTTTCTTGAAATCTGTTGTAATGAGCTTGCTCCTGTATTGTGTGATTTGTTTAATTTCTTTATTCAGAAAGGTGAAGTTCCAAAGGCCTGAAAGAAGCCAATGTGGTTCCGTTTATAAGGTGGTGATAAGCCGAAAGATGATTAGGGTAGTTACTGGCATGTCTCACTGACTAGTATTTTGTGCAAGGTTATGGAGAAGTTAATTTCTGTTCGTATTATGAAATATGTAAATGAACATAATATTTTGTCAGATAACCAGTTTGCTTCGTATGGCGAGAAATTGCGAGCAAATGTTGGTTAAAGTCTTTCATCTTCTTAGTCAAATCTCTTGATGATCGTAAATGTAATCTTGTAGATGGTATTTTCTTGGATTTCAGCTCTGCATTTGACAAAGTAGACCACAAACATTTACTCTCAAAACTTCATGCATTGGGCATCCGAGATTTTCTTCTTCAGTGGATTCAAAACTTTCTCTTCAGGCGGAAGCAGCGGGTTGTGTTAAAGGGTGCAGTTTCAGAGTGGTGTTCTGTAACCTCAGGTGTTCCTCAGGGCTCTGTTCTTGGTACTATTTTCTTCTTACTTTTGTCAATGATTTAACTGATGTTGTTTCTGCTCCTCTCAGTTTGCAGATGATCACACAATAATTCGTCCTATTTTTAGTGAAAGTGATCATGATGTTCTTCAGAATGATATTCACAACATTTTTAAATGGACTATTCTTAATAAGTTGCCTCTCAATCTTTCTAAGTGCTCCGTTATGCACATGACTAGATCTAAGTCTCCTGATTATTGTGATCTTTACATTATGGGTGAGAGTATACTTGCTGAAGTTCACAATTCAATTACTTGGTGTTACTTTCAGTAGGGATCTTTCCTTTGACTCTCATATAGCTGCAATTTCAAGTAAGGTTTCAAAACTGTCTGGCTTCATCATCAGATGCACAAGAAATATGTCTTCTAATGCACTGATGAACCTCTACAAAGCTCTCATCTTGCCCATATTATTTACTGGGTACTGTGGCATGTGTTTGGGCACCTCATCAAGGAATCATTTGGATAGGTTAGAGAAAGTGCAACAGAAAATTACAATGGACTTTATTCTATAAGCACTCACCAAAGGCGGATGCTCGTCCACCTTACTTGAGCAGACTTCTTGATTTGAATCTAGTCAGGCTCGAAGATACTTTCAAAATCCAAAGGCTTGTTCTGGGTTTTAAGACCTTACATGATTTGACCCCTACTTCTTTTAATTCTTTGATTCACATAGCATGTTGCAGAGTACTAGGCTTTGCAAAACAATCTGCAAGGATTTTTCCTCTTCTTCAATTCTATGTTTATTGTCCTTCCACGTCTTTGGAATATCCCATCTGATTTCGTGCCCTGTCAATAGTCTTTAATAACTTTAAAGCAGGCTGTAATCACACTTTTTAAGTTTACTTTAGAACAATAATAAATCTTGTTAAACATGTAGTTGTTTTTTGTAAATTTTTATGTCCAGTTTGGAAACCACTTTGATATAGACAGGTAATTGTTTGCTCTTCCAATCAGTTTAACATTGACTGATTTTTTGTTTTCATTGGGCATACATTTGCCTTGCCTATTCTTTTGGTTTCCTATTAATGATCTTGCTTGTTGTGCATGTAACTTTGTTCCTCTTTGGATATGAGAGCACCTTTGTGATCGGGTTTTTTATACAACCCATTCTCTTATCCAGAATTACTTGCTTTTGCTTTGTCAATTTGTATGTATTATATATTTATCATATTTAAGTTTTTTCTGTATTTTGCAAGTAATTCAAATAAATATTATTATGATAATATACAAAATTAAAATACACCCAAATACAATAGTTGCACATGAGATAATACACAAAATTAAATTACACCCAAATACAAAATACAATATTTGCACATATGATGATACACAAAAATTAAAATATGCCCAAAAATATATTATTGCACATAATAAGATAATATAACAAATTTAAAAACACATTCCCAAAGCAATCGTGCACATTATCATGTTTTAGGGAGTCCAATTGTGGGAAAATATCGGATCCAAAACATGATAATGATTAAATTGGATGATTTACGCCCAATATTAATTGGTCTCGCTATGAGTTTTAAAATATTGGGCGAGACTCATAGCTCGACCAATCAATTTGGGCTCAATCGATCCAATTTTATATCAATATTAATTAAAATTTACCAAAAAGAGGTAAAACAAAATAGGTTAAAAAAAAATATAGTGGCCTAAGCATATAGAAAATAAATTATACAATATGTGAATAACATTGTGAATGAATGCAGCACACATACAAAAACGACGGTCACACACAATCATATCCACACACACACACACACACACACACACCTACACACGCACACACACGCACATACACGCGTGCACGCACACAAACATACACACGTACATACATATCACACACACAAGCACATACAAACACTACACACACGTACACCTCCCTACACACATACCTGCACACCCCAACATTCACACCCCCCACGGCAAATGATTTTTTTTCAGCAAAACATTCCCACAAATATAGGCCCAATCCCACACAACAAAATCAACAATGATATGTCATAAAATCTCAAGTAACAAGGAAAACAAGGTATTTATAGCTATTAAACAATAAAATACACAAAGCTAAAAAATTAAAATAATTAAATATGTACAAGAAAGATGATATAAAATATACATGTTTATAACTTTGTTTAAAAGATTGTAAACTCACAGAATTCCTTACATTAATATCGATATCATTCCATAACTTAACACCACTGTACATAAAAGAAGATTTATAACATAATATGTCATGGCCATGAGTTAAAGGGGGTAGAGCTAGCTGTCCAGCAGCTGCTTGTCTTGTAATGAACTTGTGTTGTCGCGAACGTACCGAAAGATTATTAATCAGATACTGTGGTGCTAATAGATTCAGGGATTTATACATCATAATGCTTTGAAATAATTATCATTACGACGTTCAGAGACGCTCCCATCCAAGCTCATTGAACATAAAATCGGCTGGTTCAAATAAGTAGCCGCCAAGAATAATTCTAAAAGCACATCTTTTTGTAACACATCGAAGTTTATTACTATCACTTTATAACGCCATAACCAAGTTACACTGGCAAAAGTCAAAATTAGGTAGTACAAGGGCTTTAAACAAGATATTAAGAGTATCACCACATCTAGGAATGGTTTAAGCCGTCCTTAAAAAGCGATTTTGCAAAACACTTTTTGAATAACATTATTTACCTGTTTTAATGCCAACGAAGTTCATCGTCATCACTACCCTAAACATTTACAATTTCTTACACGCCCAATTTCACAACCATCTACAACCACATGAAAACGTTAATCCGGCACATTGTTAAGTTTTGCACTCGTACCACAATCAATAATCTAGTTTTTTCACTATGAAGAAATAACAGATTTGTTTGAACCATTCCATAATTGCTTCAAGATCATT
Organism: Ophioderma brevispina; assembly: GCA_023653785.1. Lineage (NCBI taxonomy): Eukaryota > Metazoa > Echinodermata > Ophiuroidea > Amphilepidida > Ophiodermatidae > Ophioderma > Ophioderma brevispina. The sequence continues at coordinate 11,969 of JAMKCH010012960.1, forward strand.
CTTCATCTTGTTTAGAAAATCACAAGGCATCAAAACCACTAACAGACAGGGTGATCGTCTGCATACATTGAATTTTGCCATGACTATTACATGGTTCATACTATTGAGAAAATAATAAATAAAAGTGGCCCTAAGATATTACCTTGAGGCACACCTTTGTTAACGGGTAATGGCACCTGGAATTATGCCCTTAAAATATACTCGCTGTGTTCTAATTAAAATGCGTGGAACATTTAATTACAATACTGACGCACCAATGTCACAAAGCTACTTAACAAAATATTGTGATTGACAGTATCAACGCCTTGCGAGATCACATAAAAGCAACTCCCGTCATTTTAACCGTCATTCCATGTTAATTAACCAATCATCGACCATATTTGTAAGAGCGTTTGTGTAGAATAACAATGACGAAACCCGCAGATTGATCTTCATGATAATTTATGATCATTGAGGAATGATAATATGCTTATGAACATCCTTTTCGATAATTTTACTTAAACAGAAAGAATGGAAAAATCGGCCGGTAATTGCTGGTATTATTCAGATCGCCACCTTTATGAAAGGAATAACCTTAGCATCCTTCCAGCATGAAGGAAAAGCCCTATGCAAAGATAAATTCATGATTGGTTAAACTATGCACCATAGCAAGCCTGGCGAGCTTAAAAGGATTTTGCACTTATATCATCAAGATCGGCTGCTTGGTTACACTCATACTCAAAGATTTAACATTGTAACAAAGTCACAGAAATACGGTAAGGTCACGAGGTTGGGATTATCACTACATACATTATTAACATTTCAACATTGCATTATCCTTTACAACAAACCATTAATTAAATGCAAGCACATTAGCAAGTATTTGTTAAAACCTTCAGCATTTTCCAATTTCATCATCACTGTTAAAAAAAACCTTGCCAGCACAACAAAGACGTGGGGTCTTGGACGAGTATTTGGAGGGAACAATGCCCTAAGGCCTTCCATAATTTCTAGAATCCCAGCCCTTTACAAGCTTCTTATAATGACACGCTTTAGCATTGCGAATCATGCTAGTCACCGTTTTACGAGTAACGATCTATAAGCCTCCCAATCAGAAATATTCATTGGATCTTATGGCTTTACGATGTCATCATCTCTGGTAGAATTTGTTTTCTTATATCACCGTTAGCCCGGTGATGGGTAAGATGCTTTAAAATTAAAAAAACCCGTTTACATTTCCAAGGCATTTTATTCCAACATCATTAGCATACTTTCCACAATTAGGCGTCATTAACATTAGTAGCACTTTTCAATGTCACTACTCCTGGAACATTAACTAGTCATTAGAAAACATGTTTCATCATCAATATATTTGCAAGAAACGATGTTGAGTTGTTTTATGCGTAACCTTTGATAGCTTTGGAAAGTTTCTAATCGATAGATCATAAAGTGGTCGCTACTACTGTCTGGCTCACGCCACAGTCTTCAATACGCTCGCCTTTGGAGTATAAAGAGTGCAAATCGTTAGCGTTCTAACTAAAGACTGGTGATCTGTACTCTTGCGGCAGATCATTACTGATGTCATTGGTGTGGTCCGAACAAATTTAAATCATTACAATTCGGGAGTTTTACATTAGGCTGAATTCACAGTTAAAAAAAATCACCAAGTAAGAACATTTTCATTGTTTCCCATAGAAACATTGGACAACATATTCGATAACTTACTGGGGAAATCAGTGTTTTTACTATCAGTGTTATACAAACGGCACAGATAAATTGGGAAGCCTATGGGTAGTTTAATTCTACCCATATATCACTCACACTTTCCTCCACACATAAATCATCCCTTCTTTGTGAAATTAAACATCATAATATTAAAGCTAACACCACCTCCCAGGGGCCCCGTACCAGGGATTATTTGGGGGGGGGGGGTGCGGAACTTTTCGAAAAGGTGGCCTTTTTTTTTTCGAAAAGTGGACCTTTTTTGCTTACGGGTTGACCTAACACCCCAAAAACATCTTTTGGGGACTTTTTGAACATTAATCACCAAAAAGTGATGCCTTTCTTGTCAAAATTTCTCTAAATTTTGGACCTTTTATTATCAAAAAATTCATGCAAAAGTGACCTTTTACCCCTGTTTGTCGAATTTGGGGGGTGCGACCGCCCCCCCCCCCCCCTTCGTACGGGGGACCGGCCACCCCCAGCTCGAGGGTCGAGCAACGCGAGCACGCCGCAAGAGATGGGAACCCGGAAGGGCAATTCCTGTCACCAATGGTATTGTCACAAAGAGTTTCATTAACGCATATAACATCAAAAACATTACTGCACAAGCACTAAATTCATAAATTTTACCTATCAGGCTTCTGGTGTTAATATTCCCAATTTGATACCTTTTCGCATCAGAAACTTTCCATTTTTGAGCCTGGACATTCAGAACTGGTACTAGAATGTTATGACCATTAATATCAAATAATTAATCTGAGCAAATCACTCATTCTTATCAACTTCCCGCGAAACGTCCCGCACTATCATCCTTTCTTATTGGGGTAATTGACCAAAGCAGAACATGGGAAAAATATTAACACTGTTAATAAACTGATTAACATTGACACTAATTTTCATGAAATGTCGCACTCAATACTTGGCCCGCAACCTCAGTTTTCTTGCCCTTGGACCTACAATAACCGTTCGTTATGTCCCAGGCGGTCACAACCTCGACAAAGAAGCCGTTCCCTATACCGACATGGTCTTGTTATGATTATTCAGGGTCCGCAGTTGAAGCAACCTGAATATTTGTTGAAGCTGTGACTTCTTGGGGGTTCACGTTGTTAGTTGTAATGTTGGGAAGGGCGAGGATAACTTGAGTGACTAGATACGCCGTTTATCATTTAGTGCGGTTCAATCAGTTCTCGTGGGTCGGATGAAGGGTGTGCGCTCTATGACTCAGTCGTAGTCGATACGTTCCCTTCCCGAAAAACACCTTGATCTTCTCAAATATTACTTCATAACCATTATCAAACCCAAGAAAATTGCTTAATAAGGACATATAAACATCCAGGAATAACGCTGGGACAACTTTATCGAGGAAAATATCTACTACAATTTAATAGAGAAATGGCAGAAGAAAATCGTCGTACAACTGACACTATGCGGAAGCTTTGAAAAGCATGTACGCACAATGCCAACACGAGGTGCACTGCAGAAACACAACAAGCGCCGACATCGCCCGTACTGTTTTTCAAGAAAAGGGATGCAGTTGGGTACATTGACCAAAGTAAGTGGAGCGAGGAAGGCCTGCACAATGAAGAGGTCTACACACATGCTTTGTAAAGTTTTCGCGTGAATATATAGAAGGTGTTCAGAGATAGGTGGTTTGTGGCGTTACAACATCACAGATTTACTGGCCTCATGTAAACCCCCTGGTTCGCTGAAGGCTGATATAAGAGGTAAGAAGGTAACTATTCAATGAAAACAAACCCTTCCCTCAGAACAGAAAGAAAAGGCCAGTCACAATAGAATGAATGCTGCCTTAACCCAACACTTAATGGAACAGGAATCAATCCAAAGATTGTATTGAGAATACCTTTAAAAAAACATATCAAAAGTCTACTAAAAGAAAAGGGTGGAACATATATTTTTAAGGGGGTAAGGTTGTGGTTAGGTTTAAGAGTCAAAATATGACAAGTATCACACGACGTCGAAAAGTATTACACGTGTTCGTTACATTTCTAGGATTAAAAAAAGGTATTAGTTTGCCATATCTGCAGTTTGTAGTTCAATAGTTATGAGTCCAAAATAGGTTCAAGGTCACAATGGGGGGAAATTTCAAGATATATCCGGCGTTATAAAAATGGTGTCAATTGTTCGTCTAATGGTACAGAACCCGAAAATATACTGGTTACACATCTATAATATTCGTTTTGCATTAATTGGAATGCAAAAATGTGGACTGGGGGCGTACAGGGTCTATGGGAGGTACTAGTCATAGCTCTGTAATTCTTGTATAGAAAGTCCAAACAAAGAATCTATTAGTACTTATATAGTGGGACAAATTTAACAGTTACAACCAGGCCGATCAAAATCGGACATTTCTATGAATTTTTACCCGGATGACCTTGAACTGTGTAAGCCTATGTTCCTAAAACTATAAACGGTGGATAGGGAAAACTATACTTTTTTTAAAACTTAGGAGTAGCCCAATAAATTGGTACATCATTTAATTCAATTCGAACAATTTTCTAATTTTGACCCGTACAAACGGTTGCCCCTTATTTCACATGTTCCCTAGGTTGATTTTGGTAGAATTTTAATATTTATTTTTGGACTATTTCAGAGTATAGTACACAAAATTGTTTCTGTTGCAATTTGTGTGGGGTCAAAACATCCACAATTATGACTAGAAAAACAGTGTTAGTTCGTGTCACGGACGTGCCACTGTCCGTTCCACGAACAGGAAAATCATAAATGCCCTCCGGGGTGTAGATGCAGAAATAGTGGGAGAGTGCGTGAAAGAAAAAAATTACGTGTGGTGGACAAACTTGTCAACTGTTTCAATGGCAATAGAAGAGTGGATTAAGAAAAGAAACCGAGTAGAGTACCCCTCTTCCCCGTTATTGGCAGTTAAATGACTTTAAGGCCAAGATATTCCACCCTGGCCAACCACAAACTAAGGATGTCATATGTTCCCTGTCAAGAAGAAACAGGGCATTATGCAGCACATGCAGGAACCCTGTAAAGTTGCAAGATATGTAGAAGGAAGGTCACACTGAGGGTCTGCCTCGAACGTCAGCCTTCCCAGGCCTGAAAACTAAGATACTTTAGAAAGACAAAGTGAAAACAACGGAGGCCGAGATCAACAGAAACAAATGTGCAGGGAAACACCAGAGTAAAGATTAGTGACAAATCAGATGCAGAAAACACAATGCAAAAGCTAGGGCACAAAGCTATTTAAAAATCAAGGCCTGGGAAAAATAGAAATTACCAAAAACCCCTTCTCCCCCTTGTCAAGTCAGGCAGTAGAAGAAGGAAATAAAGGTGTCCAAAGCAGAATCACTGAGGAAGAACTTCCATCTGATGAGCCAGATGACAGTTACACTGAAACCTGAAGAATCCTCATATAACTCTGCAAATGAGTCTGCTTCTGAAAAAAAAACAAAAAAAAAAAAAAACCAAGTACTCAAGCTTAAGTGCTGGGTCCCCCTCACCAAACCAGAGCAAACAGAGTGGGGCAACAAAGAGGATGCAGAAGGGTTAAAGAGAAGGAAGGCGAGAAGCAAAGCATCAAAAGGACATTAAACTGCATGAACTATAAACATCCATAGAGTAAATGTTTTGCAGTCAATGTAATATGAAAGTACGGTGTCATGGTCAAATTATGGTGCCACATGTTGCACATATTTATAATATGTTCAACCAATATAGAAAAAAATGTTTAAAAAATATTTTGTATTATACTATTGAAAACTATCCTGAAGGTGATCTAATCCCCATGAATTACTGACAAAAACATGCATTAACTTAGTCTCTCTTAATGTAGAGGTCTAAGAACAAACAAAACGTGGATCTTCAACTATTGGTTTTGTCAAAAGAAAGCGGATATTTGTCTCCTTCAAGAGACTTTTTTAGACAAAGATTTAGAAAACCTATTAAGCATGAGTGGAATGTTGAAATTGAAATTTTTGCTCTTTTGGCTTGCCATAGCAGAGGCCCGTGCGATAAATTTATAAAAAGAGTCTGATTTAAAATCATAAATCAATGTATTGCTGAAGACGCAGAAAAATTTGTTAAATCTAAGAAATTCAAGAGACCCTTTTTACGTTAATTAATTATATGCACCACCAATTATAAAAAGGGGAAAAATTTTCTTCAAGGAAAACATTATTTTGGATAAGAAGAAATGCAGACATTCTTTGGTAATGGGGTGATTTAAATTGGTGGCAAGTTAGTTAAAGATACCATGAATATAAAAAATAAAAATGTTGAAGCTTTGAAAGCAAATTTGTGAAAAAAAAATAATGGAAACAATGGTGAAAATGGGTAGAAAGATGTTGGAGAAAACATTGGCCCTAATAGAAAACAATTTAGATGGCGGTCCCACTCTCACTAAATTACAATCAAGGTTGGACTACTGGTTGATACAAAAACATTTAATTAGTAAAGGTTGAGGACTACAGATTATAAGCACCAATCCATCAAAATCAGATCAACCGCTTTGTATCTTAGGACTAGGTTGGTTCAAGTAAAAATGGTGTCCCGTGGTTATTGGAGTCAAACTCTTCGCTTTGATGACAGAACTTACAAATTTAAAACTAACAAATATTATTGAAGAGTGCATTTAAAGAGTAACAACGTCAAATGTTCGAAACAACTTACTGGGAAAAAAGTAAAATAAGAAGAAGGAATTACATCGGGGATGGTCTGTAAATAAAAGCGAATGTAAAAAGAGTATTATCTTTGAATTAGAAAAGATTGTAAAAACTTAGAAGAAAAAATTTGCGAAAGGGGTGAGTCAAAATATTAAAATTCCTTTATAGAATCAAAACAGAGACTGGAAAAGGTATACAAAGAAATGACGAAAGGTGCAAGTTTTCTGCAATTATTAGATCTCGAGTAAAATGGCATGAAGAAGGAGAGAGCCAAATTCAAAGTTTTTATGGGATATTAGAGAAAAATAACAACGTTAAAAATTCAATCGTAGAACTCAAATCAAATAAGGGAAAACGAATTACAAATATTGATGGACCTGCTTAATGATGAAACTGTTGATATTATGCTAGCCTACACCTCCAAAAAATCAATATAAACAAGTTAAGAGGTATGTTAGCAATACAGAAGAAGCAAGTCGACTAAATGATGAGACGGTTTATGTGAGGGTCCATTGGACCTGATGAGTTGTGTACCAAAGTAGTTTACCAATTTTAAAGATTAATACCGTCTCGGGCTGTGATGGGCTAAACGCCAGATTCTATAAAACACTTTGGGATGTTGTCAAAGGGGGGGGGGGGGGGGGGGGGGGGGGGGGGGGGTGGACCCTGTTATTGATTCACTTAATGAGTTTTTTGACGGGTGAAATGTCCTTCTCACAAAGACGAGGCATTATAATTACTTCATAAGAAAGGGGAGAGGAAAAAATAATCTGGGACAACTGATAGACCCAACTTGGTTAAATTATGATTATAAAATTATGTACAGATGTCCTTTCATGAGAGTTCAAAGAGTCATCAAGAATATAATTAGCGAAGATCAATGCGGGTACATTAAATGTCGTTTTATTGGTTAAAAACATTTTTAGAATCATTGAAGATGTATTTAACTTGTGTAATGGAACATGAAAAACGTGATGCCATTCTGTTTATAGATTTCATAAGGCTTTCGATTCCATTGAGTTGCCATTCTTATTGAAAATGTCTGAAAAAGTTGGATGGAGAAACTTTTGATAAAGAGGGTGAAACCATTTATAATAATATTAATAGTTGTTAGCAATGAATGGATGGTTATCTACGTATTTTGATATAATCGAGGGTATAAGGACAAGGTTGTCTTATCTGCCACTTTTGTTCATTATTGCGGCGGAATTCATGTCTTTGAATATAAAAAACAACCAAATATTAAGCTATACGGTCAATAATACTCCAGGAAAGTAGAGATCAAAATTGCAGAAATGGCTGATTTGAAATACCATTATTTTCGTTGATAATATGTCTTCTGTCCATCACGTGCTAAACGAAATTGATAGATTTAGCGCTGATCTGGAATCACAATGAATAAAACAAAAAGACAGGAAGGTGTCTATCTAGGCAATTGATAATTACCTATTTAACAATAAATAATAAAATTAAAAAACCGTTTTAAAAAAAAAAAAAAAAAAAAAAAAAAAAATTGTCGTCAAATTGAACATTGAATTGGAGTCCTGAAATGAACAAAATACAAACGTTAAACCGTTGGAAAACAAGGAAATTAACGTACTATGGACAGAAGTGCAATATTAAAAACTCTTGCTATCGGCACAAATTTTGTTACAAGCAGCATGTATTAAATACCCGAATACGTAGTTAAAAAGTAAATAACTGATTCACATTTTTGTGGGGTTTTTAGCAGAGAAAAAGTTCAAAGAGTGTAGTTTCAAAACAAATGAAACGAGGGGGGCTTACAAATGATAGACGTCGGTTGTCAAGTTAATGCTTTAGAATAAAGTGGATATCTAGAATGTTAGAGATAGAGGAATGATAATGGAATCTGGAATAAAATCATTATTATTTTAAAAAACTTTTTGAACCATAGGGGGATTAAACATTTCTGCTAGAGCTCGATTGCAAAAGCACCATATTCATAATTTTATAGACCAGAGGAAATTCCAATTTTCTAGTACGATATTATAAAAACATGGTTACTATTGAATGAAAAAAGATTTGTAATGTTGATCCTGAATGAAAATGATATCATCTGGGGGAATAACGTATTCGACACAAGGAATGTAGATCTTCCTACAAAACACTGGATTAAAGCAGGAATTGTAAGTCTAAAACATGTTATAACAGATAATAGATTATTTTCTGGTCTGAAATTTCCGATAAAATTGTTTGTTCAACAAACAGTTGACCTACAATAAGGTATACGTCGCATTACCGACGAAATAAAACTCGTATTAAAATGAAGAAGAAAAGAACTTATGTTACTATGGACAAAAAGTCAGATAAGATGTTCCTTTCCATTAAATGTAATCGAAAAATGAAACAAACGTCAGTAAGCTTTTAATAAGATGTTTAGAACATGTTTAATGAGACAACAACGAATGCCACGTGCATACAATATTGGGGGAAAAAAACAGGGTTTAAACCCACAGATCGTTGGTAAGTACATTACTTTTAAGTTACAGAAAGAAAATAATAATAAAAATGGGACAATTTCAGTTTAATATCTTGTATAACCAACTTGTTTGTGTAAAAAGAAGTTACATAATGGAATTTAGCAATTCCAAAGTCTGCAAACTCTGTAATCAAATAGTGATATGGATCATTGTTTGGAAAATGTAACATACAAGCATCATTGTGGTCTGAATTTGCCAAAATAGATAATTCAAGTCACGAACTAAGCAAATTTCAAATATCTCTTGACAAAATGTTACTTGTGCTGGAAACATTGAGCAAAAGAATTATGCATTTATCAATATCCTGATTGAGCTAGCTGCGTTTTCATTTTACAAATCAAAACAAAATCATTTATAATGATACAAAAAAGAAAACACCCACTCCCAATCTTATTTATGCAGGAAATTCAAAAAGGTTTTATGAATTTGACAAAATCTTCAAAACAACCAGAGTATAGAATTTCGGTACAATGAATTGCGAGAACAAGATTTATTGGAATATATAACTTAACATGTTATATGTAACAAACAAGAAATGTGGACGTGATATCAAGTAAATGTTATACTTCTATAAAAAAGCTGAAATGTTGTAAGTGTTTTATGAAAACAAATTGTTGAAATAAAGGCATCGCTATACCTCTTTGAGGTGGAAAGATTAAAAAGTTCGCGTGCGGTCCTTTTTTGAGGTTCAAATTTCCGGAGTTTGCGCTTGACACATTCCATTTTTCTGAAAAAAACAAGGTTGGGAATTGCTTCACGAGAGATTTCAGGAGTGTGTTATTACCACGATGCTTAAGTGACAGGCCATCTGTAAACATAGTCTCATCAATGGACCGTCCTTGTAGTCCATATTAAGACCCCGCGTCGATGAAATTACAGTCAAGTCGACTCGCAAGATCCTGTAGCTCGTTGACGAGGACGGGACAAACGCAGATATGACACTTGGGCTTGTGGGGCATCCACCATGATTAGTGTAAGTGCGGCTTCAAGGAAAGAGGCCCTAGATCATGCACAGGGATTTTACTGAAAATATCATTGGTTCCAGCATGAATCACGATGTTGCGGTAAGTGGGCAAATCAGTCCGATAATTTAGTTCAGCAAAGACATCCATCATTTTGGCACCACTGATGCTCTTGACACATGCGTTTTCAAACATGTCATCCTTCAGGTCTCTCAACATAGAGTCACCAATAAAGAGTGTACCAGAAGGTTCTGTGAATTCTCCATGGTTGGTGTCATCTATTTCAGGTGCCTCAGGAAGTGGTACAAGTTGCTCACGTGCGTGCTTTAAGTCATTTAACTCCTTCTTCAGATTTTCATTTTCTTTGCGCAAGGTGTCTTGATTTTCCTTCAGTGTTGATTGTTCAGACTCCATGCTATGGACCTGTTTTTGAAGTTGACAGACAGTAGTTTGCAGCTGTTTCAACAGTGAATGCAGGTCTTTACATACTACGCAAGTCATTTAGCTGGAGTTTTTTTTTTCAGATTTGCACACGTAAGATGCCACTCCTTAGAACAGATAGCACATATGCATCTACGTTCATCGAGAGAAATAATTTGGCAATTTTCGCTGGAGCATTTTGAGTCACTTTGTTGGAGAGGGACATGATCAGCCGCCGATTGGTAATTAGTGGCGTTCTCATCAGGTCTTATCTGTCTGGAGCAATCAGCTGGTAAAACACAGGAGGTAATGTTATTGTCGACTTGGGCAATGTGGACTCACCAGAATACCCGAGGATCATGATTTAAAGTTTAGATGGAGTTGCAAGTAACATTTTCAGGATTTGTCTTCGGTCTTATGTGGGAAGGTGAATAGTTACAGGGTGGACAAAGGACCAAGTCACCTTGGCGAAGGTTTCTAACTTCTAGAGTGAAGATGTTGATCACACCTGTCACCAGTGAAGTGGGTAGTTATGGCATGTGACACGGGCACAAAATATAACAAAGTAAACAAATGGTGTTGATGACGAATTCAACACCTCTAATGTGTGTGTGGATAAAACAACAGGAGTTTTAGCTTGGCTTTTCTTTACCGGTATTTCAGTCCGTTTTTAACAGTGTAATTTCACTAATTACTTAATCATCAGTTCCTGCCGATAAAAACATCTTGCAATAACCATTGATCTTGAGGGGAAAACCCCAAGAAGAGTAAAATAACAAGAAATCTTTGAGAGCGATTGAATAAACGTGCGAGCTTCGTGTTATCGATATGGAGTATCCGATCTCATATCAAGGAGAGAACACGATAGGCAAAATCGGGAACAAGCACTTCTTTAAACCATTTTCAAGTATCTCGGACAAAAAATAGCCAAACATAAAAAACCATGGTGATATTTAATTATGTTAAGTTACCTTATTTAGGTCAGTCGATTCATTTAGAGTATTGTCAAAAATATTACGCAAGACTGCAAAGAGGGTTCCGATTTTTAGAACAGATGACATTGAGAAATGTTTAATTACCATTTGGAGCAAGATATTATTAGTTACTCCAGTAATTACAAGGATTGTCATGAAATGGGTACGGTTTTTTGTATTGATTACATATTTGTATCCGATATGGGTGAATGCACTCAATAAATAGTACATGGGGAAATGTAAGGATATTTTGGTTTAGTTTTTCATATTACAATTTTGGACACCAATGTTTTTCCAATACAGTATGTGGAGAAGCGGAGAACTATTATGGGCTGTCATTTTTAAATGGGTTCTTGGGGTTTTATAAGGGGGCAAAATTTGTACAGGGGTAAACAAATAAAGAGGTTTAAATTTTTTTTAAAATTTATACAGGATGTTCGGGATGCTCATAAGCTTTCTGAAAAGGTACAGTTTGCCTTATTTACGACCTATTGGTTTATACAAATAGGCTCAAGAAAGTTCAAGGTCAATATTTATAGAAATGGTCGATTCTATTTGAACTGGTTTTAAATGTTCATTGGGTCATATAACAAGAAAATGTATATAGATTCTGTGTTTCACTTTCAAAGGGAGACTTTGAGATATGACTAGTGGTCCACCATAGACCCTTGACCATGGCCATATATTTGCTTAATTATTATCAAACGTCATTGACAAGCGACCTTTATATTTTCGGTTCTGTACGTAGACGAACAATTTGGCACCATTGTTTAGACAAACCGTGAATCTAATTTTACCCCCAGTGTGACCTTGAACCCGTTTATACCTTGTAACTCTGTACTATAACACTCAGGTAGGGCAAACTATTACTTTCTGTAATCCTTGAAATGGACTGAAACATGATGGTATACTTTAAAAAACACATTTGGCACCCCTTTTATATTTTGCCCCTGTAGAAACAGTGTGAAACCTTGCCCCTAGAATTCTCGAAGAACACATTTTAAAAAATTGACCAACCATGATTTTTGGAATTCTCATTACAATTTTGATTTAGAAAACCCTTGGGGGCAGATTGTATATGACATTTTTACAAAAATACCAGTTTCCACATTGTACAAAATGGTTAATTAAAGCTTAATCATTCTTCTTTAGTGTTTGGTATACCACACAAGGCCCATGGGTACTTTAAGTTTGATACTCTTGCCGAGCGTTGGACCCTTAACGAGACATGGCATTTTAAAATAGTGCACTATCAAAAATGATATTTGACTCGCTTGCAAAACCGTCACCTGAAATGATTAACGTAACAAAATAAGCGAACCTTATGGGTAACAGAATCAGAAATATTTTATAACAAATCACTAAGGGTGATTTTATTCAGAAGACAACCGGAAATGAAGTTAACAAGAAAACACACGCCGGAGTTGTACCCAACGGAATCCATCTTGGTTGACCAGTCTGTGACCTTTTTGGTTTTAAATCAATTAGTAAGAGGGGTATGATTATCAGGTAATGACCACATTTGGTTTTGATTAAAATTACGGCAAACGTAAAACCGTTGAGCCTACAAATTACCTGGATGTCTTATAGCATCGTTATTAATGCCCTCTCTATGATTTTGGGTTATGGTATTGCTCGCGCCCGGAAGAGGATTATTCCAGAGGACACTCGATTTTCCAATGTTGCGAACGAGGCTGAGGAATAAATAAGGGTGAGTCACAAAAATGGACCCTGATGGTGCCGCCCTTTTGAATTTTTTACGTAACATATATCCAACATATTGTGGTTATTCATTTTGAGTTCATAATCTTTAATTTGCTGCAAAGATCATCACATCGGTTAGGTGTAGACCGAGCTGCAGTCGTTTGGAATAAGTAGTCTGTTTTGCGCTAGCTCTGTCCACGGATTCACATTAAAATGACTGGCGTTCAGCGAAGCCAGCAAAGCAAATCAGTGGCCAGATGAAAATCGGGCTATTTATTGACTGGCAGAATAAATGTGACGCTATTAAACCCTATAAAATTCAGTCACAATTTACCATCGAAGCCATCTTAAACGTTTCTAACGTCCTCATCACTCATTAAAAATCATTTGACATATGAGATAATTGATACAGATTCAGTTCTGGACGGGTTGAGTGAATTCATACCATAGTAAGGAAACTAGTAGTACATGGGGAAATGTAATGGATATTTTGGTTTAGTTTTTTTCATATACAATTTTGACACCAATGTTTTTCCAATACAGAATTTCATGGAGAATCTGAAAATTATGGGTGTCATTTTTTAAAATGTGTTCTTGGGGGTTTTATAAGGGGGCAAAATTTGTACAGGGGTAAACAATAAAAGTGTTTAAATTGTTTTAAAATTTATACCAGTCTGTTCGGCTGCTCATAAGGTTTCTAAAAAGGTATAGTTTGCCTTATTTACGACCTATTGTTTTAGTACAATAGGCTCAAGAAAGTTCAAGGTCAATATTTATAGAATGGTCCGATTTATTTGAAACTGGTTTTAAATTGTTCATTGGGTCATACTAAACAAGAAAATGTATATAGATTCTGTGTTTCACCTTTCAAAGTGAGACTTTTAGAGATATGACTAGTGGTCCACCATAGACCCTGTGGACCATGGCCATATTTGCCCTCTTAATTATTATCAAAACGTCATTGACAACGCGACCTTTATATTTTCGGCTTCTGTACAGTAAGACGAACAATTTGGCACCATTTTTAGAACAAACCGATGAATCTGAAATTTTACCCCCAGTGTGACCTTGAACCCGTTTTACCTTGTAACTCTTGTACTATAACACTCAGGTAGGGCAAACTATACTTTTCTGTAATCCTTGAAAGGTACTGAACATGATGGTATACTTTAAAACACATTTTGCCCCCTTTTATATTTTGCCCCCTGTATAAACCAGTGTGAACCTTGCCCCCCTAGAATTCATCCAAGAACACATTTTAAAAAATGACACCCATGATTTTTGGAATCCTCATACAATTTTGATTTAGAAAAACCTTGGTTGCAAGATTGTATATGAAATTTTCACAAAAATACAGTTCCACATGTACTAAAATGGTAAATTAAAGCTTAATCATCTTACTTTATGTGTTTGGTATACCAAACAAGCCCATGGGTACTTTAAGTTTTGATAAGCTCTTGCCCCGAGCGTTTGGGACCCTTAAAGAGACATGGCATATTTTAAAAATAGTGCACTCTCAAAATTGATATTTTTACTCGCTTGCAAAGCCGTCACCTGAAATGATTAAGTACAAATAAGCGACCTTATGGGTAAACAGAAATATTTTATAACAAAATCACTAAGGAGTGATTTTATTCAGAAGACAACGGAAATGACGTTTAACAAGAAAACACACGCCGGAGTTGATACCCACGGCATCCATCTTGGTTGACCAGTCTGTGACCTTTGTGGTTTTAATATCAATTAGTAAGAGTGTATGATATTCATGTAATAGACACATTTTGTTGATTAAAATTACGGCAAACGTAAAACAGTTAGCCTACAAATTACCTGGATGTCTTTATAGCCTCTTATTAATGCCCCTCTCTGCTTTTGGGTATGTTATTGCTCGCGCCCGGAAGAGATTACTTCCAGAGAGACACCTGCGATTTTCCAATGTTCCGAACGAGGCTGAGATATTAACATACAGGGTGAGTCAAAAAAATTGACCCTGATTGTGTCCGCCATTTTGAATTTTTAAGTAACATATATCCAACATATTTTGGTATCATTTTGAGTTCATAATCTTTAATTTGCTGCAAAGATCATTCACATCGGTTAGGTGTAGACCGAGCTGCAGTCGTTTGAATCAAGTAGTCTGTTTTGCGCTCTGTCCACGGATTCACATTAAAATGAATGGCGTTCAGCGAAGCAAATCAGTGGCCAGATGAAAATCGGGCTATTTATTGACTGCAGAATAAATGTGACGCTATTAAACCCTATAAAATTCAGTCACAATTTACCATCGAAGCCATCTTAACGTTTCTACGTCCTCATCACTCATAAAAATCATTTGAAATATAGATTAACTTGATACATGATTCAGTTTCTGGAGGGGTTAAGTGAATCATACCATATGAAGGAACAGACATCGGTACAACCTTTTGAGGTTTAAAGTATTGTCTATATTTGTAGAACAAAATATGCCACATCTTGAAATAAAAAGTTTTTCAAATAGAACTTACCATAATCACTGGCTTTTACACCTTTAAGATACCACTTTATTTGACATAAACATAGACATACCCTTATCATCATTTTTGGGGAGTCATTTGCTTAGTTGGCCGCCGTGCATTCAAATGGGAATCCGTGGATAGGGGTAAAAGCTGAGTACTTGATTCAAAAGACTGTACCTCGGCCTATACTTATCCGATTGGAATTATCCTTGTAGCAATTAAAGATAATGAAATAGGCTTTCCGATGATACCACATATGTTAGATATATCTTATTTAAAAATTCAAAATGGCGGACACAATCAGGGTCAAGTTTTTTTTTGACTCACCCTGTATTTGAGAGGTTTTCAGATACATACATTTGTGGCATAGTGCTCGAAATATAAACAATAACAATCGATGATTTGACCAATAATTATGAATAGGATTTAAATGTTACTCCTTTTTTGAAAACGATAGCATATTAATGACTTAATACATGTTGATTTGAACAAGGGTTGGTGGCCATGTTGGTGGCGCTATACCTCAACATTGTCTATGGGCTCAGACGGTGGCGGCCACGACTCTTTCAATATAGCAACTCATTAAAACGAACCAAACATCACTTTGACTTTGACAGATGTACTCTGCAGCTCCTCGACAGTAGAGGTCAAACGCAGAGGTTAGTGAGTGCGCTAGACGTTAGTTAGATGCTGGAGGGTTGGTTTCTTAGATACTTGGTTGTTTCTTCTTTAAAATGCTTCAGTTGTAGTGATATTGACGAGGGTTTCAGGTAGACAGTTCCATTCGGGTTTATTGTACATCAAGCCCGTGCGCGAGTTCACATTGGTATGTTAACACCAAGTGGGTCTATGTCTTGTTTTTATTTCAGGCACGGACGCATAGAATCAATATGGCACGCCAGACACGACAAAACCCCTGCCAGTTTCAAAGCGCGGTGTCCAGTTTGGCCTCGCTATCACATGCGAGTTTTACATCTTGCTTCGAGTTTACATCGCTATACTGCAAGTGGTGCATCGCTACACCCGATTACAGAGCCCCGATAATTTTTTTACAGCACCCTGAGAATTTGAGGGGCTCTTTGGGTAATTTTAGGGTCTAGAATTCCAATTGTTGATGTGTGTTCGTCATAAAATTTGACGGAAAGTACTCCAAATTGACATTTTAAAAACTACTACATATTAATAGACATTTTGAATATTTATGTCTAATTTCACAATTACAGACCTTTATCTCAGTTTGGAAAATCTTTTGGATGCTTTCGGGTGCTCATAATCGAATTTATATGTGCACGTTTATTAATTCATGAACGTACTCAATTTTTTTGCACTGCACGATTTAATACATTTTTATTTTTTTAAATATTTATGTCGATTTGAAACGTGATTCAGTGTTGAAAGGGGTGTTGTTAATTAAGAGCCTGTTGATTCATAATCGTTTATGACTCGACCCTTCATTCATTCCATATGGCGAGAAAATTCTCATTTGGCATTTACAGGTGCACTACACCATTCATATAAACCACTGCTATTAGCATGTATATGTAAAGTTGCTTAAATCAGGTCAGATTGGAATGTTTTCAGGACGATTGGGGAGGGAAGTGCTAATTTTAAATTGGGTATTTATAAATTTTATTGGAAGTGTTTGAATTAGCATTTAAGGTGACTATATATTCATGTGATGCTACAAAGTCGTCCGATGTACATGTAATACACGAGTAATAATCATTATATAAAACACATTATTCCAAGAAGCTTCGACTCCAATATTCCGTATGGCACTTCTCAGGGAGTTGTACTTCACCACGAGAATGTGTATAATCGTGTAGCACATCTTTAAATGTACAATTGAGTACGTTTCAGTGAATTAATATAATGTGCACATAATAAACTCCAATTATAAAAGATGCCGCCAACGAACAAATTTTGTAAAATTAGACTAAATATTAAGTATATCAAATGAAGTGCACCTTTAAATGTCAAATTTGGGTACTATTCCACAAATTTATGAAGTAACACATAGCAAAATCGTAAATCAGCACCCCAAATGACCACAAACACCTCTAAAATGCTTCGGAGTGCTGAAAATCTCGGGGTCCTGTAAAATTCTCGGGGTGCTGTAACTCGGGGTGTATCGCTATTAAACTCGAGGTGTAGCGGATGCAACACGCGCAGTATAGTGATGTAAACTCGAAGTGTAGTGATGCAAAAACTCGCAGGATAACGAGGCAACTGAACAGTATCGCGGTAACTGGCACGGCGCTATGAACTGGTAATGGTTTTGGTCGTGTCCTGGCGCGGTGTCTGCCCCCCCGTGGCCATAAATCAACGCATAATTGTCGCTAGATTGTAGCCCTCAATAATTGGCTTATTCAAAATAACGGCCGTTAATGGCCATTTTTGGTGACCCCGGGTCACTGTGACCTACCCTATGTACCCCCCCAATCGGGACTTTAATGTCTCGCTTGGGTAACTATTCCGATTAGATCGATTGTCGTGGGCGATATCGTTCAATGTTAGTCTCGTTCACAATCAAGTCTTCCGTAGTAATCATATTAACAGCTAAAATTATATCGTCGTCGTATTGGAAATTAAGTGGCATATAAGAACACTATATGAACTAAACTTTCGCGCGTAACATCAATCATCATTAATGAGTCAGTGGAAGTCAACGCCAGTTGTACCGGGAGTGAGTCATTTGCCCCAATTCATGTTGTTGTGTCGTCCCTTTTGTCAATTTTTCAGCTTGACATTTTAGATCACAAGAAGGGAATTCATTATACAGGTCGAGTCAAAATTCGGCAGCCGCCCTTGGCGGCCCTTGCCTTTGATTTGATCGCACTGCAATTTTCCCGGTTTTTTTTCCAAAGAGGTACGGGGGACAAGGATATGATGTTTCGAGCTACACTTGGCACACGATTAAATTGTTTGTCATGGCTAAAATAGTTTTTGTTCTCTGCGGAGTCAGAAGATTACTCCTGAATTGACCAAAACCCAATGTAGTGGTACACAGTTCTTATTGTATGTATACAGCCCATCTATTGTTTACACTGCATCTGCTTACTGAGATTAGCTGTTGAGATCAAGAGTCTCATATTTCGCTGGCCCATGGTCAGTGGATTTAAATTCTCTACTTGGCACTTGTCACTGGTGAAGTGGCAGTCCCTGCCTGCACTAAATGAGACTAGTCCTCACCAGCTTTTGTATGTAACAGTTTTTCTAATTGTGTCGTTTGCACAATTTTCTTACATTTTCACTGATAATATTCCTATAGCTAAGTTATCACCAACATAATACGTCCAATGTTATAATATACAATTGTGCTACACATGCAATTACATTGTTTGTATTTATATTTTAACACTGATAGCATAGAACTAATTCATTTTTAAAAAGCAGACGAATATTTCAAGTGTGGTAAACAGGCACACTTTTGTACAGCAATGATGGTAAGATATTACTACACATAGTGATTGGTCTTAATTGCATTAGTCTTGCATTGGACAAGAAGTTCCATTTAATAAAATTCTTTAAAAGGAAAGGGCGTCCCCAAGGAGTGAGTCTTGGTTTGGTTGTTCTGTGGTGGTTGGGAATACTTATGTAAGGGAAAGAACAGTAGACCAATATCGATTGAATTCGTGAAGTTTTATTGCAATTTGCTTAGTACAAAAGTCAATTTTAAATAAGTAATAAAAATAGATATAATTTGATTAGGTGAAAGTGATTTCTTTGTTTTTTCACAATAAAGGTTGCTCATTATGAATTGCTGCCTGGCATAGTATGTCAAGTGTCATACCTGAATTGCTGTGTACATGTAGCTATGTACATGTCAAACATTTCAAAACTAAAATTGCGTGGTATCAAAACCTCTATTTTATTTGTTTTCATTTCGCCAAATTGTGGCACTAAGATGCAGAAGAGTGTCCCTTTTTAAGGACTCGTCCTTGTTTTGTTTGTTTTGTTTTTTTTAAATTTTAGTAAAAATCCGGCTTATGAAATGGCACTGTCCACACTGTAAACTGCCCGCTGTACTATAGATTAGACAGGTCTGCATCTCATCTTTAAGCTTGTGTGCGATTTTGGCCCGATAACTGGCCCTGGACTATGGGTCCAGGGACCATATTTGAATATAGTCCCCTGGAGCATAAATATATCTGGGAAATATCTAAGTCAAAATGTTCCAGGAGCATATTTTCATATGCCTCCTGGAGCATGTGCATTTTAAATATGCTCCGAGCTATATGCGATATGCTCATGGAGCCTAAAATAATCTTGGAAAAAATATTCTAAGTCAAATACTTCTCCAGGAGCATATTTGGCCATATGCTCCTGGGGCATGTGCATTCAAATTTCAATGCTCCAGGACATATTATTTTGGGCCAGTTCAGCTCATTACATCATTGATTATTTGAAAATATTTAAAAAATCAAAGGCCCAAAAATTGGACAATATCAAGAAAGCGGTATTTATGCACTTGGGTTCCATTGAATGAACTTATTCATAGCATGGTTAAGCTTTTTTAAATCCTGAATTTCCTATAATATCACCTTAAATTTCATTCTTTTGAAAGAATTATGTTAAATGAGGCAAAATTGCAACAGCTTCCGCTGGAACCCCAGAAAAACTATTCCATTACACCCCGAAACCCATTTAAGCGTTTCCATTAAAATTGATCTCAGTAGTTAATGTTTTTATTTGTCATATAAGAATTATGCTTATGGCCCCGTGAAACTACATAATACTAGTTAAAGCCCCGAATTAATAGTGTTAACAGCATCTGGCCAGTGGAAAAAGTTTAATGTCTAAATCAGAAGCTTTAATTCAATAGGCGTGTAAAATATAGTTTTTGAAAAGTTACCCAATCTTGCGTAAAATGTTTCCGATGGCTAATTTTTTGAATTGTGTACCGCTCAAACCTATTGCACAGCTACATCCCGTTTAGCTACCAAACCTGGCTAATCGAGAATTTTAATGTTCTCGAATGGGGTGGGTCACATAGGTCGGTCACAGTGACCCGGGTCACAAAATGGCCATACCGTACAACGTCTGTCCATAAAGGGCGCACACCACTAAATAATCGCTCCATTGCAATACACGTAAAAATACCACCTCGCGCCCGCTGATTTGCACCCTGCGTGACAATATTTTGAATGGTGTATGAATTCATTTCCTATAGATCACAACTAAAACTTTCGAATAAGTTCCATTTTTTGATATCATTCTAGTAGAGATTTTTAAGAAAAGGCAATGAACACCGCCACCACAATTTTGAGCCGACGTGTACGCCATCCCTTTCGACCAGGGCCGGACGTCGAGGGCCTAGTGTTTCTACGCCGAATCGAATTTCCAAATTTTGGGATAATCTCAGCGATGGCCACCTATACTCTTTGCGTCGTTTTATTATAATATAACACCCTCACTAGGAATTGGTCCCCAAAGGACTGCCAAATATCTCACCAAACTGTTTTGTCATTTTACGCGGAACTACCTACCATTCCCCAAACGTGGAGTGATTTTAGTGTTGTGCGCCCTTCGATCACTTGATTAGACATTGTTTTGTGATTTTTGTTTTCTTGTTTTTGACAATTGGACCTTTTGAAGAAAAGTGTCATTTTTGTTGCTCCCGCCACGACACATAAAACGTGAGTTATGGGTCTCCAAGTAAATTGATATATTCTAAAATATCCCATTTTGTTGCATTGTTGGCGCTCTTTACTGCGGGTTTAACCCAAAGAAATACAGCTGTTAAACACGTTTTTGTGGAACTAAGTATGATTTGTGAGATTCAAAGCATCTTTGAATTATCTTCAAGAAATGTAAATAATACATCGACCACATCCTTAAGTAATGGATATTTTTATTTCACTGACACCCCCCCCCCCCCCCCGCATTGGCTGTCACTATAGCGCGTGTAATACAGGATTGCCGTGCAAATCATAAGGGGTGAGAGGTGGAAACTAGTAATTTGTCGCGATCTTTGATGAGCTCGTTTTCTACTTCTTTCTTCTTACAATATTTCATATAAAGTCAGGAAAACCTACAATGTTGTTTTCTTGTTTAAAATACCCTATGGATTTGGGTGGAGTATTACATTACAATGTGTTAAAACTCGACGCACGCTTTTTTGGTCAAAAATGAAGGGAAACGCGGTTTTGACATCTCGCTTCCGTTAAAACAAGAAACAAAGCGACGTGGACTTGATAACTAGCTACATTCAATTACCTTTTAGTCATAAACACACACCACGCCATTACATAGAATTTTCAATGTACTTCTTTGATTTTGCGAGGTGTCACAATCCGTATTTCAATCCAGGATGTGAACAAATGCAGTCCATAGCGAAACACGCAAATAAATCGACCATTTTCATGAGCACCACCCTTGTCTTCAAAGCGATTTCCTTGTTAAATCGTTAAAAATTTTATTTTTTCAAAGCGATTTGGTCAAATATAGAGCTAATGTAAATTCACAAAATTAACCAAATCTTAGGTCTTTGCAGACTCGAACTCGCAAAAATTCACACTCCCGTACAGGTTTGTAGAAGGGCGCACACCACTAAATAATCTCTCATTGAAATAACACGTAAAAATACAACTCGCGCCCCCCCGCTGATTTGCACCCGCGTGGTCAATATTTGAATGTTATGAATTCATTCCCTATAGATCACAACTAAACACTTTCGAATAATTTTCCATTTTTTTGTATCATCTCGTAGCAGATTTTAAGAAAAGGCATATGAACAGCGCCACCACTATATTTGGAGTCCGACGTTTACGCCTCATAGCCGCTTGTCGACTCAGGGCCGGAAGTCCAGGGCCTAGTTTTCTACACCGAATCGAATTTCCAAATTTGTGACATCTCATGCGATGGTCACGCTATACACTCTTTGCACTTTTGTTTATTATAATATAACACCCTCCTGAACGGTCCCAAAAGGGCCTGCAAAATATCTCAAACATGTTTTGGGGTCATTTTACCGGAACTACCTACCTTCCCCCAAACTTGGAGTGATTTGTGTGTGCGCCCATAACGGTTTCCAGAATAACGTGGTGCGACCTTCAAAGATAATCCCTCGATATTAGCGCATGCGTTAATACGGTAAAGGACGAAAGATACCCCTGATTATAGCGCATGCGTTGATACGGTAGCAGACTAAAATAGACATTTCACCACCAATCATTGAATAGGAAAATCAGCTCAAGGTACATATCATTCTTTGTTACAAATCCGTATAGTACATGGTCCAATGTCAGTCTTATCAGATAAAATCGCCTGATTACTCTCAACAAATCTATTAATGTAAAGAACCCAGCTTAAATCCTCGGCTGTAATATCCCAGCTGAGCTAATAACCATTCTAGAAAAAAAATCCGTAGGCCACAAATATAGAAACACTAGACTTACTTGAAGTCGCTTGTCAGTTAACCATCCTGAGCGGCGAAGATAGTGTTTGCGATCTGTATGGAGATAATCATCGATATATATTTCCGTGTATTTGAGCATCAGAGAAGTGATCAAACACACTTTGTTCATTTACTAGTAATAAGCATTTCGTTTTTTTATTTTTTTATTAATAAAACATACATCAATTTAAAATTTTCCTTACCCAAACCAAACACCCCCCCCCCCCGGTTCGCTACGCATTTAGGCTATATAGTGGAAGCAAGTAGCAAGAAAGTTCATGTCAACTTTTGGAGTAGGTATCGCCGGTGTGTCTTTAATAGTGAATTCAACTAATCTTTCTTACATACTTACAGCAAAGCTGTGAAACAAATAACGTCGGTTGAACTGATTGTTTTTGGTTTTTCGCATATTCAATTTCGTATCAACATACAGCTAATAATGGGAGAATTGAGTATCAATGATATGGTAGCACGAAATGTCACCGAATTCGACAATATCACATCAACTGATAACGGTCAACCATGGCGCCAATCGACGGTTTTCACGCTTCAAACATGTAATCCGGGACGCCATTTCCTGATGTTTGCTCTAACTTAGAAATGTTTACTATAGTTTTTTTCTCGAACATATTCTAATGCTTTAGACTATCTAGTTGAACAATCAACCTGCTGAACAATCTAATCATCATTGAGCATTTTGAGATACGTAGCGGAAAACAAATGGCCACAACGTAATAAAGATTTTCACATAAAAAATTATAAAAAAAGAAAAATTAAAAAAAAAAAAAAAAACAAATACTGTTTTTGTTATGTATGCCAAGCTCTAATACAAAAGTATTTTCTAGTAGACCTGAAGGTCTCAATTTCATATTTTTCTTGTTATTTTACATTCCAATTGTTTTAATTTCAGATGGCGTCTTACTCATAAACGTACAACACAAGGGACAATGTTAACTATGTTTTAACAAGGGGCCCCATGTTAAAGGATGTTCAAACGTACAGAGGTGCATTAGATTTGGCAGGCAGATTGGCAAGGTAGTAATAAAAATAATAATCTTGATATAGCGCCTATCCATAGCCCTCGAGGCGCTCACCAAGAAACAGAACACTATAAACATTATTGAAACATCACAATAAAGCAATAGCTAAAATTCTAATGTGAAACAAACTATGACATACATCAATTATACACCAGTTCCGAATAACTTCAATCAGAATAATTTGAGTAGAAATTCAAACTTGTATAAACCCAGTTGCCTCCCATATTAAGAACATATGGGGATACACCTGAGTCGTCAAAGGGCCTCCCTGTGAGGATCTGTGTGTGTGTAACACACATCGCATTGGTAAAGTCTTGATCTGATTATGCAACAGACCACCGTCGGTATTCACAGCCATAGCAACACACTGACAGAGGTAAAATAAATGTATGGACATCAGAACTGGAAGACAGGAGCAACATAGTCCGATTATTATGACTAGAAGTCTTTAACTTTTGTAACTGTTGTCATTATCGTTGACATCTAGTAAATGACCCCCCGAGTGTCGTTTGAGAAAAAAGCTCTTTTATGGAAAGCAAATTCAAGGTGACATTGTACCAAAACTAACACAATAGTAGATACAAAAAATACACAAACACAACAAAGGTCAAAAAAAAAACAAAAAAAAAAAAAAAAAAAAAAAGACAAAACAAAAACAACCACAAAAACACAAAAAACAAAATCCACAATACAGCACAACAAAAAAAACAAAACCAAAAAAAAAAAAAAGCCCTATCCTCTTTCTAAACTCACCAAAGTCCACATCTCAAAGCCTTTGACTACCCAGATGATCTAGCTCTAACAGCCGATCTGACATGTGGCACGCAAGATCTATCATCACTTGTGAGAATTATGTCATCTAAATACCATACCCCCTTCTAAATGACAAGAAGACGGAATATCACCGTCAATGAATGATAATCATTAAGTCTGCACTGCAGACGGTACCCAACTCAAAGAAGTCAGCAAGTACTTTGGGTCCCATTGCCGAAACAGCAAGAAAAAGCACTCTGCCACCAAACACAAGTTTGGAATGCCGGCAAAAAAAAACACAACCACTTTATAGAATCTGCTATCCTTCTCCAATGTCAACCAAGTTCTTTAGAGCCTGTGTAGAGAGTTTCCAGTTGTATGGATCTTAGACCTGGACCATGAACACAGAGCTACAGGATAGACTGATGGCGCCTACACCAGGCTTATTATGAGAGGTACAAACATATCATGGCGTGATTACATGACCAAAGCACAGCTATATGGAGATCCCTTCATCCTCCTCTGTGCCTAATGCCGGCACTCTTTGGCCGGTCACTGTCATTTTTTATGCGATGGATCAATTAGTCGCATGGTGGAGGTTACCATGCCCAAGCCAGTGGCGGCGCCAGGGTAAAAATCATAGGAGGGGTGAAAATCATAGGAGGGGCGAAACTTACAGGATACCTCATATAAGCAAACCCTCACTTTTACCCAATTTATTGCTTAAAACCCCTGTATTTCCTGAATTTGAAACTCTCAGGGGGGCGACTGCCCCCTTGCCACCCGGGGGCCCTGGCGCCAACCCCCCTGGCGCCGCCCTTTGCCCAATCAAGGGGTGCGCCCGTAGCTTTAACTACTTTGATGTAATTGCTTGAGACATTGAGCAAATCATCTGACATCCCAACTTTAATGACTATAGGACATTTGGCGCTACATGATGAACAGCACTAAATAGATGACGCACACAATGTCTTATTTAATATCTTACCTTATAAGTCAGGCTTGTGTTCACATTGCTGTTACATACCACAACTGAAATTTAGAAGTGAGGGTCTCCAAATTCCCAGTAGCTACGTCCAATCTTTGATGTTTTCAACAAAAAGCAAATAGCCAGAATAGAGCTAAGCATAATTGGATTGCTGGAGTATAGTATCAGCCTCAATGGGCAATTTTTTTTCGCACTGAACAGTGAATTATTAGTTGGAAGCGACTATTCTCTTCTTCCGTATATGTTCTATCAGGCTCCTGAACTACATTTTGCCACTGATGCCTAAAACCAGAGTAAAGTTTTGCAACCCTCACCGTCTGTCGGTCTGTACGATCTCATGACCCTCGCAGTTGAGCCCCCAAACTACATTCAGCCATCATGGATCATTTATTTATTTATTCCTTCAACTGCCGGCATCTGAAACCCTTTCTGAGCACATTCCTGTTAATCAAAACAGGGGTCTTTGGGTGACAGTGGGAAAATTTGACCAAATGGGGTCTTTGGGTGAAAGTTTAATAAAGGACATCTGTGAGTGACAACGATCTGAAAATGGGGTCTAAACAGTCTTACATATGCGTGCACCCCAAAGTGGGGTGACCCCCCGGGTGCGAATCTTACTGATATTATCCCCATGACTGCATTTGCTTCAAAGGTACATAGAAATGATTGCATGGGATTCTTGTTTCTAGTCCCTTTGTCCGTTTTGGAAAATGACTAGGCCACCTGACGATCCCGCAAAAAGGAGGTAGCGGTATTGTGTTGGGCACTTTCCTATAAACCAGGCGGGGTCCGCTCCATGGTTGAAAGGTGGCAAAAAAGGTGACATTTGAGGGATTTAAATGGATATACCAACATAATCAATTCTCAATAAAAAACCAGTTAGATACTAATTGACCCATAAACGAAATGAGATGAAATTTATCATTTTTTTCTGGAATACCGGCATTTTGACGGGAATTGGCTCAACAAACAGGCCAACCTACGTTATTAAAATCAATGAAAAGGTTATGGGGTATCTTTAAATCCGCCGCTAAATATTATGCATTATTTTGGCAAAAGGTTTCTAACAGTATGTGAATAAGATACAAATGGATGTCAAAATGAAACCCTATTCATTAATTAATTCTAATTTGAGGACTCACGCCAAAAAGAAACCCTATCCAGGAGAGAACTGTATATACTGAGGAAAAAACTTAATACTAATATTTCACCAAGTTTGCTATTTTGGCTGCACTTATTATTTTGTCTAGATATCTTGACATTTAACAGCCATTTAAGTAAAACAATAATCTTTAAGTATTAGTATGGCCACATTTGCCAAACTTGGAAGTTATTTGTTCAGCCGTCACTGATAAAAAGAAATCGTTAAATTTAAACGTGATGCTTGGTGCCCTGGCAGCCATGTTTTTGTCGCCATCTTTGAAATTTATTATATTCTTTAATAAAGTGTAATTCGATTGATCTAATGTTCCCTGTAAGTGCCAATCCTAACATTTAACATTTGCCAGGCTGTAATAAGACTCTGCATAATAAACGTTGTTGGTGATATTTCCACCAAAAATTGGCGGCCATTTTGTTTTATCACAATTTTGACATTTTAACCCCGCCATCTTGAAACTTTAACAACCCTAGCTTGTGTCCTTTTATGAGCCCTAATACCTTAAGATAATGTTTTCCTCTGCTTTACTAAGAAAAACACAACATTCTTGGTAATATTTCGCTAATTTGGCATGTTGGCGGCCATTTTGTTTTACGAATATCTAAAATTGTCAATGCTGATGGACTGTCACCTTGGTATTTCTTTAATATTGTCTAGAAGCCAATCCACAAAAAAACTTACTATAGTAATATTTTCTAAGTTAATCTGTCTGGCATCCGGACTATGGTCTTTTAGTTCAATAGGCAATGTGCTTTTTTTTATGTGGACTTCTTGCATTGGTGACTGTGATAGGAAACTTCGTAGTTTTGTCGTCTTACATAACAACTAAAAAACTACGCACTTAAGCTGATTACTCATTGCGGTCTTGCTCTTGTTGGCTCTTATGGACTGGCCATAGTAATCCCGTTCTTTTCTACCTATGTATTTTAGGGTTCTGGCCATTTTCTAGGCCTGTCTGCGAAGCCTATGTATTCTTAAATCACTTATAGGTCACACTAGCTATTTGCTTACTTTGGTTATTTGTATTGATCGCTATCGCGCGCTAACGAAGCCTTTAAAACACCTACAGGAGCGCAACCCCAATGCCGTGCATATGCATGATGTCGGTAAGCATTCTAATTCATTCCATTTTTTTTCTTGGGTTGGGCCGCTGATAATCTGGCCACATGTCGGTAGCAATGTTCCTCAAGTAGCCAGTTCAGTTCTATGTTACCCTAGGTATGCCTTAATCAAACCAATGGCTTTATTTTCTCCAATTTACATAGCGTGGATTCCGCTTATGCTCATATGCATCATGTATCTTCAAGTAATAAAGTATTGCGTCAACGGTCGTCTGCTGTGCAAAAAAGGGCGACTCGCAATAAACAAAAAGAAGTGAAGAAATTAGATCTCTATCGGAAACCGTTAACAAATTCTTAAATAAAGAGCAAATATTGTCCAATTTTGGTGAAAACATTAACTTTGGCGAAGCAAGTATGACGAAATCAGGAATTGTGAATACGGAATTCATCGTATCGGATATTAATACCGATAAAGTACCAGAAGTTAAACCGGATTCTTCTTCGGTTAAATTGTCAGCTACTTGTACTCCCATTAAGTCGAAATTATTTCTTGAACGCACTAAGGAGATGAAGAAAGTTGAACTGATAGAACAACAGAACATCAGAACAACAGAACAAGGGTGTTAACTCTGATTGTAATAGTCATGTTTTTATCTCGGCTGCCGTGGTCCATTTTCACCATCTACCGTACTTTTGTATGCAGGGCTAGCTGTCTGTCTCTCAACATATACCAGGTAAGACAAATAGATTTGCTTCTGACCTTCCTTCCTATTAAAACCTTCCCCCAACCTTCCTTCATACACATATAAATTTCTTACCACAAGAAAGAATTAGGGTACCACTGCAAGCCTTTGGATTCGAAGTAAAAAAGGTAGAGCAGGAGATGTCGTATGACTTACACCAACTATCAGACATTTTATCTCGCTACTTACAAGTCTTGTGTATGGTTACAGAACAAGGATGCTGACATTACTGCCAGCATTTACCAAACTTGAAAAGCATGTTGTCATCAGCTCGCAGACAATTGCTATTGTGTGCTAATCCCGGTTAATCCATCTTTCACTTGCCAGATCAATATCTTACTACAAGCCTAAAGTACAATGCCTGAATCCCGGTCTGAATGCTTTTGAATTGTGTCGCAAAACATGCTAGATACACGTACACTGTAAATTCTGTCAGGGATGTGAACACCTTGCTTTTCTGTTCCAGATATTGCCACAAACTGCCACCTCCACCTGGAACTCTTCCTGTTTTTACTGTTTAACAGAATGTAAACATCCAAATTGTTTTCAAACTCGTGGAAGTGATTTCAGTAAGTGAGTGAGTGGGTATTAAGATTTAACGACAACTCAACACAATTGTGTCATATCGTGTCATTAAGGTAAAAACATCTAACCTTTTAAATTCAAAACCTTTATAAAACATACACCCCAGTAAATTTAATCACATTTTTAAAAAGTTAACAATATTTAAACAGATCAGCCTCCTTCAGGAAATTTATCACCTGAAGAGGCCTCCGTATCTTGAAATAATGTTTTCATACTGGGACGCTATAATAAATTTCTACGAATAAGCGCATAATCAACGCACTCAAGTAATACATGTTTCACAGAAAGAGCACAATCACAAGGAATACACCGAGGGACTGGCTAACCTCTAAACAAATAACTATGGGTCATATAAGTATGACCAATTTTACATCGCGCTAATACATCTCGTCCCTTCGTCCAATCAAACCTGAACTGCCAGCAGCTCAACAGTTGGTTAAAAGCATGCATTTTTATTATTAGGAAATGAATCCCACAGCATTTGCCACCTATTTCTGAGTAGCTATTAACTAAGCCTTAAAATCTGTAATGGGATCTCAATTGTTTTGTTATCCATATTAAGTGCTTCATGTTTGGAATAAATCAATTACTGAACTTACTTTCAGTTTCTTGCATGTGTAAGTAAACTGCGGAATTCTGGGCCTCGTGGTGCTTGGGCGGCGATGTTGACTTCTCCGCCTTTCTGTAAGAATCTTGCTTAGTTTCGTCCGACTAGGCACTGAGAATCCTGAGCACGTACACTAAATTAAGATTGTGTTCTCTCTGGGGTGGTTATCCTTGACATGGACCAGCTTGCCACGTAAGAAGTTAGTTGGTTTGAATGACGTGGTGACACCGTAGTTTTTAGGTGTTTCTTAACACGTTCCGAAAGTCCAGCAATATAGGGGAGGTTCTCGCGCCTTAAACTGGGTCTGGCCCGGAGTTGGTTTTTGAGTTGTTTGGTTTTTTCTTGTTGGCTAATTAGAGAAGAGCCCAATTCGGGAACCGCATTTCTAAGTGAATCCCTTAATTGCGTCTTGTTTCTCCTCCGAATCGGTCACTTTCTGTGATGATAGTGTCCGCCTGTATTGGAGAGTTCTTATGCCACCAAGTTTATGTAATCAAAGGATGATGGGAGTCAAACTGAAGGTATTGTTCAGTGTGGGTCGGTTTTCGGTAGACAGATTGTTGTAGAGTACCGTCACTCTCCACACTAATCAGACCATCTAAGAAGGGTAAACTGTTGTCTTTGCATTGTTTTGAGTAAATTGGATGTTGCATCTACAGTTGTTAAGATTTTAAAAAAAAACTTTCAAGCTTACATGAATGATGAATGATGAACAAGTGTCATCTACATATCGAACCAAGAGTCTTGGTTTTACCCCGGGTAACGATGACAAGGCATGTTGTTCAAAACTTTCCATACATAAATTAACGACAAAGGGAGAGATCGGGGAACCCCATTGCACATCCATGTGTGTTGTTTGTAATGGTGTCCAAGTTGAACAGTAAGTTTACTCACAAATGTCCACAAGTTCAACGATTTGGTCGACATTCAAGTTAGTTCGATCCTTCAAGGTTTTATCACTTTCCAGACAGGCTCTGACACTGAAGTGCAAACTCGGGGGGATGCACGTAAACAAAGCTCTCACGTCGTAGGATGTTATTGTCTTCATCCTCTGTTACTTGAAGCTTTGTAATGACATTCACAAATTCATGGTGTTCTTTATGTTGGGTGGGTGACTGACCACAAGGAGGGCCTAGAGATTTGTGCTGCATATTTTGGCAAATTTATGTTTACGCGATCCAATGCTACTCACATCGGCGGACTGTCATGGGCTCAGTTTGTTCATTTTTGTATCCTACAAAGCAGGAACGGTAGGTTCAGAGGAGGATCTTCTGTCCCTCTTAAGATCAACCACCAATAACCCCCGCGAAAATAATTTGGCTGGTAAAGTCAGTCCCTTTTTTTCCGATAACCATTTTTTGGGTGTAGCCAACTCGCCTTGTAACGGTTTGTCTTTTAGTAGTCTTTCACTTGGCGATCGTAGTCACTGGTTATTCAACACACAACACACTCGCCCTTATTGTCACTTGAACTATGCGATGTGTTTTGTCATTAGATAAGTCTGATAAAGACTTTCCCTCTTCCTTGGTAAGGTCAGAAGGGGGATTTGGTGTTCAAAGGTTTGACTTATCTTAGTTCTTAGGCGTTTCAGCGTCAGAATGGGTTGGGTTTTCGCTTGTGATATCGCCGATTCTGTAACGGTGACGATCAGCAACCGGTACTTTTTCCGGTACAACAGCGAAGGTCAGACCTTTGGCAAGAACACTAGTTTTCGGGATCCGATAACTGGCGGTTAGAAAGATTTTTTACCCAATTCTCATTCGTGTCCGGGTCGCTGTCAGAGCGGCCGTTATTTCTCCAATCCAAATCTAAATCACTGCCTCGATGTTTTCAATTCTTAATTTTTTTCAAGTTGCGGCTTTTCACTCTCTCAATGTTGTGATAATTGCTCATGACTGGTGAATTCTCGAACTCGGTTGAAAGCGTCCCTTGACAACGAAGTAAGCGAGGTTTGTAGCAAGTTGCTCGTGTTTTTGCTTCAAAACATCGATGTTAAAGTTTACTTGGCGTACTCATCGTCATTTAGAGTTTCCTGTTCGGCGTTCCGTAGTATTAGATCAGCTTTGTGACCTTTGACGTTGCTTTTAAGACGTACACTATGGTGTTGTTATTGTTCATAAGGTCAGACAACGCCAAATTGAATCTTACATGGTTACGATAGGTTTCGCGATCTTTTCCTAGCCGTTTTCCTCAAATGATCTTCACATCTTGTAGGCAAGCCCTTGCCGAATTGTTCCTTACATAGAGTGATGTTCTCAGTCATCCAGTTGATAAAATCATGTTTGGAAGATACATCAATTACTGGAACTTTACTTTTTAACTAAGCGACGTTGCGTCCAGTTACCAGTGGACATCTACAGGCAACTGCTTGACTGTTGTGGTGTGTGATTGTCATGTGACTCGCCTAGAGGCGAGTCATGAGTTGCCTGACTGTTTCTACCATCACCACCAGCAATTGCCTGTAATGTCCACATGGTACGGGGACGCAACGTCGCTTAGTAGAAAAAGTAACTTCCAGTAATTGATTTATTTCCACCATTGATTTTAATCAACTGGATGACTGATACAGTCACTCTTATATTAAGTGCTTCTTTCCCCAATACATCAACTTTTCCATTGCCTTGGAATACCAATGTGACTCGGACTCCAAGCTAAACAACGGATTCATTCACAATTGAGATGAATTTAAGAATACTTCCAACAGCACCGCATATAGGGATAACGACACTCTCTGCCTTTAAAGCCATAAGACAAGATAGTGAACCATAAATATAATGAATGCCTCTCATGGAAATAATTTCAGCTAATCTAAGGCCAACTTAAGTGCCTGCAATTCCAGCAGTGAACGAGAAGCATTATCAGGTAACCTAATCTGGCGATGATCACACCGACTTAAAACAGCTGCCGCAGCCCTTTCCAAAACTTAGACACATTGTAAAATAAACTCGATATGTTGATGATAATTTATGTTAAGATCATCATATTAGCTTGAAAAAAAGATTCCTCATAACCCTTCTTTCTTGACATAAAAGTTTTTTAGGTCAATATCAAGTTCAACATTTGTCCAAGGAGGACTAATAGGAAAAATCAAATGAAGCAATAATGTTATCAGCATTTGGACACACCTGTAAAACAACCCTCTTTATACGGATTCCAAAAGATGGATCGCCTTTTATGTTTACTAGTATAGAGTTGGTAAATTAGGCGAAAAGGTGCTCTCATTGCGTTGGGATGTCTCAGCATTACTTTAAGTTTTAGAGCATATTGAAGAGCTAGTTTTTCCCACTTAGCTGTACTGAGGTTCATTAGCTTCGACATATAAGCTTTGCCATAGGAGAGGTACGAAAAGCACCCAAGTATAGTCGAAGACCTTGATTTTGAATAGTCAAAGCTTTTCAATATTGATTCTTACGGCAGACAGAACTAAAACAATGCAACCATAATCCAATTTGATCTCACAAGTGATTTATAAAGGCGAAGCAAAACTGATCGATCTGCACCCAAAGTCCATCTTGAAAACTACTTTGAAAAGATCAGAGCTTTTTGACATCTTCTCCGCAAGTAGTCAATAATTTACTGTCAAATATTAAGCCTAAGAACTAGTCTGTGAACGATAGGAAATAGGGAACCATTAATTAGTTCTGGGTCACGGTGTGGTGAAGGGTTGAAGACGTCTTTTGTTGCAAAAAATGCAATTATAAACAGTTTTAGTTTTATAGAAACGGAAACCATTTCATCAGCACACGGTTGAATCTTATTCAGGCAATATTGATTGAAGAATAGTAAATGGAGAAATCATCTACAAACACTGACCTCTCCACTCCTGCATTGACCACTTTGGCAATTCAAAAGAAATAGAGTACAGAAAGAATGCTACCCTGTGCAATACCCATCTCTTGATTATTATTTCTGATAGACTGTTCCCAAACGAACCCTAAAAACACGATCTGCAACAAAGTTCTTATTAAACAAAAGCATTTTAAACTCTTAGTCAAAAATTATGCAAATCCTTCAAATCCATCTTTCCAAGTAGTCTCATAGGCCTTCTCTAGATAAAAGAATACCGACCACAAACATGAGTCCTCTAACAAAACCATCACCGAATAAAAAATTCAAGACGAACCATTTGAGTCAATAGTACTACGACCTGCGCCGGAAACCACTTGACACTTAGATATCAGGCCATTACTTTCCAAGAGAACCCAAAACCAGACGCGCATTAATCATCCTGTCCATGGTCTTACATAAACAACTGGTTAGGGAGATTGGTCGCATCTTTTCCTGGCTTCGGAACGAGGAATATAATTGTTAAGCTTAAGCCATAAATTTGGGAACATCCCAGACTCCATATATTATTGAAAATATCCAAGCAGTACAAGAAGGGACTCTTGTGGAAATGCTTTAAGAATTGATAATGGATTTCATCTGGTCCAGTAGGCAGTATCATGACATTCACTAAGAGAGTCATTAAGCTCTAACATCTTAAATGGACTTATACTCCTCCGGCATTATTGGATGAAAGTCTACATTTAAGGTTTCAGCCGTATTTTAAATCTTTGAATGTTGATTTATAATGATGCTTGACGAATTGGTTTTTCAAATTTCATCGCCAATAAATTGGCAATATCCTGAGTTCTGTATATTTCAACTACATCAGATTTATCTAGATGAAAAGTGAGTAATTTTAACTGTTCCCATTATTTCCCTACCATATCCCACGCGTTTTTACAGAGTTCTAGAATTTAATGGGATAACCTATTGCCTCCAAGACTCACGTTTACTTTTTTTAATCATGCGACGAGCTTTAGCACAGGGCTCTTTAAGTTGTTCTTTGTTGGTCGTTTATAAATATGTAACGCACTTTTGCGACAATCAATAGCAACTTTGCATTCAGCATTAAACCATGGCTTGTGTTTACTATAAGCTTTTGAAAACGAATTGGGAATTGTTTTATTGGCTATATCAATCAAAATGTCAGTGAATGAAGAAAGACGATCTCCAATGTTATCAAAACGATTGCCTAGTAATAAAGCTAAACAGCTATCATTAAACTCTGGCCAGTGGCATTATGAATTGAAGTGCCACTTAGGAACTCTCTCTTCACCCGGCTTGGCTTATTAATATTAAAATTGGAAAATGATCACTACCACACTGATCATCGTGAACTCCCCACATGAGATCCATAAAAATATATTAGTAGGGGAACAAATTGATAAATCAATTAGCTGATGCGTTTTAGTCGCACAGTATGGATGAAAGTACTAGACCCGTCATTCAAAATACAAGAATCTGATTTCTCCAAATAAGATTCTACATGACACCCAACCGATGGTAGCCTTTCAACCCCAGAGTTCACTATGGGCATTGAAGTCACCTACCAAAAGGAAGGGAGCGGAAGTAGTGAACCAATCATTCATCAATTTCATCCAAACCTAATTTATATTTAGGATAGAATTAGAAAACAGAACAAAAACAGTTATTGTTGCGGTGAAGAGTAACTTATAATAGAACTGCTCCCAAAATTGGTTATATTATATTAAGTTGTATGACAGAATGAGGAACTCCACCCTTAATCAGTCGTATAGAGACCCTCCAAGAGCTATATTATCCACTGGGGGGATTACAGCTGTTTTGTATAAAGGAATCGTACCCCTTAAAACAATTTTATTAGAATTATTGTCTTTAAGACGTGTTTCCTGAAGACAAAGAATAGATGGGTTATGGTCAATTATAAGGCATTTAACTTCTTAATAATTGGGTCTAAGCCCTCGCAATCGATTGCAGAATTGCACATTTATTAGTATGTGTCATTTTTTAACAGAATTAGAGGACAGCTTCCTACTATCACTTAATTGTTCTGGTGTTTCAGGGACACAAAAGTCCATGCCCCCCCTCATCACCTGACAAAAGTGCATCAAACTTGTTATAAAGCTGAATAGGATCCTTTGAACCCTTTCAAATCTTAATGATTGTGAATGTTTAGTATTACCTGATTTCTTTGACTTTGACGAGTCAGAATTAGGTGGTTGTAATTGTTCGGGATTACCTAGTTTCTTTGGCGTGATAGAACTAGGTTGGCCTTTGTCAGTTCCTCCAGTTTTCTTTTTTGTAGTCTCTTTCTTTTCTGCAGATCTACTTCGGAGTTTAGTAGATGCCTGAACAGTCTGATCACCTTTAGATGTACTTGATTGTCTCTTTACAGGGTCTCTAAAAAGACTACAAGATCTATAGGCAAAGTCATCTTAGTTGCAATATTCTTATCACTTGTCTTTTTCCTTACCATTTCTAAATAATGTTGATGGGCAAAATCATTAGGCCAAACAAAATCTGTTTGGGTAAATGATGTCTTAGAAGTAACTGATTTTGCCCACTTTTCACAACATCAGCATAATCTTTTGATCCGGTAACCTGAGAAC
Source organism: Ophioderma brevispina (assembly GCA_023653785.1). Taxonomy (NCBI): domain Eukaryota; kingdom Metazoa; phylum Echinodermata; class Ophiuroidea; order Amphilepidida; family Ophiodermatidae; genus Ophioderma; species Ophioderma brevispina. The sequence continues at coordinate 48,120 of JAMKCH010012960.1, forward strand.
GAAAAGTATCTCTGGCCTTTTTTATAAGCAGTTACCTGTCACTGTAAAGGCTGACATCAGAAGAGTTTTTGAAATATAATTTGTGTGTATTTATAGAAAATATCACTCAAACTAAAGTATATTCCACCACAATGCCAAATTCCAAAGTTTGAGATGTATCGAATTTTTCGTTTCCATGCAGTAAACATTTATGTGTAGTAAATATGCCATAGGATACTGTGTATAACTAAATTTCCGGATCCGAAAATTATAACAAAGTTGCGATTTTCTGTATGAAGGGACTTCGATTTGAGCTCAGATATTTCACAACAGTGTTTAGTATATTGACAAACATTACGTATCTGCAAAAAACACAATTGTTTTGAATAATGAGGGCGCCCTCCTCGGGAATCTCCTGAATCAGCCTTTAATTTTTAATTAAACATAATTTGCACTGTAAATGACACTTATTGGAAAGAAAAGTTTTTTTGCCGTGGTGCCGCCACTGCTATTCACACATTTAGCAGGTTCCTTACAATTTCGGGGTCATTGTGTCCCTTTTGCCACACTTTTTTTCACGACTTCTGACCTTCAACAAACGTCTTAAGTGGCCAAAACGTTGACATTTAAAAATCTTGTAGGGCTGGATTGCCTCTACTTGCAACCTTAAGTTACCCCACTTTACTGCATTAGGCAAAGTGTAGCACATTGAAGGAATGTGCACCCTAATAAACGTCCCGTACTGATATTTTTACCATCTCTTGTAATCATAATTCTTGGATTGGGTGACATTTTTGAGATGCAACCCACGTCAAAATTGCATCAGTCAGAACAATTCTTATGTCATTGGCATGTAATTAACACCCTTCTATGATTAAAGTTCTATGAGGAGTAACTCTAAACGGACTTGGGTAAGCATGTAATCATTTTATTAAAGGTTTTCCGACTGAATCTTTCGGTCACCTCCACCCAACATATCCCCAGACCTGAGTTTCTTAATATTTCTAACATTGCCAAGCAATGTTCTTCATTACCCTTGCTAACAGCAAAAGGGAAAGATGTTAGATAGGGGTTTTATATCATCAACGCCTCAATCACTAAAAAGTGAGGCTAATGATTATCAACTACAGGATCCGGTTCACAATCTCTTTTAAGTTTTAAACTAGGATTGTTCTGTCACGGTTTGTTTTGTTTTTAGATCCCATGAAAAGTATTGAGATGAATCCCCAAGCTCCCCCCCCACCTCGGAGCCCCACAAGGGACACAGTAAGTGGAATCATCACTCCCTAATGCAAGATACCCGGAGATATACTCAAGGAAACAAAAAAAGAAAAAAAAAGGCCTCCCTCAATGACCGTGAACAGCCGCCTACTACAAAAAACGCAAGAAGTCAATTACGTACAAGGTGCGCATAAGTACCCAATAAGTCTCCAATAAAAAATCATCAGCAAAATGGGTTTTAGGGGCAAGACACCACAAGCCGAGACAAGGGAATCAAGCTTAAACCTACATATTTATATAATTATTTTTTTTAAATCATGGTTACGTTTAAGTCTATATAAATCCAGAAATTAACCTGTACAAATGATCACATCTAACGATTAAAAAAACAAAAACACTTAAACATACCATTTAACCAATTACATAAATTAAACACCAATCTCAATTGATCTTAAACAGTTTCGCTGGCATATACGAAGTTCAACCAAAATCATGTTGGAGCAATAAAAAACAGTCCGGTCTAATTGGACTAGACAGTTCCATTTAGGAGTCGCTCTTACACAGCAGTAAACACATCGGGCTCAATCTTAACCCCGAACCCGCATGGGGATGATTTCAGTAAGGGTCCTTTTCATTATGTAAATTTTTTAATATGCCATTACGCACGTTCCCTTTAAGCTTCCTCATTTACTTTGCTTACTTCATGGGAGAAATTTAATGGTTTACATTGTGACGACCAATTATTAGTAACAAGACAGTGGATAATGTGGGCTTGGTATACGTATCTTACCTATCAGCAAACGGTCTTTATTTGCATATTTAATCTTCTGGTAAGTCAGGAGCCTCTCAGTGGTTAAACGATAGTTAACTGCTCTCCACGAACTGGCGAGTCCCCTACTGATGTAAGTGTTAAAAAACGGGATTGAGAAATTGTGCTAAGTTATAATCATAATATATACAAGTAGTAAAATTAGTAGGAGTAAATTATCATTCATAAACCTTGCCTCGCACAAGTATGAATATTCATGATAGTAAC
>JAMKCH010012961.1:0-45414 GCA_023653785.1 Ophioderma brevispina
GGAAGTACATGCCACAGTTTGTTCAGAACAAGAGAATTTCGCCTTTTAGCAGGGTAAATTTTCCCCAATCCCTGCTTATTTCAAGACGTGCACCTATCACGATCAAATATATTTCAAAGACTTTTCAAGAAACCCATTCTGAGTCTCTGAATCCGTGCGCTGGCTAAATAAAGTTTACTGTAGTTGCAAACAGATCTGGTAAGTACTATTAGCTTATAGGCCTAATATAGTTGCATGAAATTAAGATGAGCAAGACTAACTACGTTAATGCGACGGAAATCTGATTTAAAAAAATATGAATGTGGCATGCCATAAATATGAGGTTAGTTTACAAAATATAGTATGCAGAAAGGCGGGTACCGAAATCAGTCATTTCCGAATTCCGTGACCGAAAATCAAGAGAGTTTCTTCAGGGATTTCTGTTAATCAATTGTAGTGAAAGTTGTTGAAAGCATGGCAACACACAAAAACTCTTTTACGTCGTTACCTTTGCACGTTTAATGCAAGTTCCAGGCGAATGAGCTCGACTTGGCCTGTTGAAGAGATTGCATATAAAAAATCAACATAATGGGCAGGTTCCGGGCAAGGGCTTTTGCCAAAAACTGAACAAGAAGTTGATTGCAGTTGTTTCTTTCAGTAATTGTGATTTAATTGGACGAGGTTTCGAGTATGGACCATCTTGAACAAACTTGTGTGATCTAGTTCTTACGTGGTCGCAGTGCGAAGTGGCGAGTTTAAGATTTCCGAACTGTACTAATTCCGACAGAGCTGGGTTCAAATTTGACAGTTTCATTGAACCCGTGATTGACGTTGTGAAACAGAGCTTACTTCCGCCGATTTCATATTTGGGGTTGCGTAGTTATGGAACTCTTTAAAAAGTGATTTATAGATAAAGAGAAGATATGGCTATTAACGTATCTATATCTTCTAACATAATAATAGGGCCTACTGATAGTCAGTACGCGTCTTTCAAAAATATGCAAAATATGAAAATTTTATCGTGACTGATCTGATACTCGGATCGTACTCCCAACAGAAAGTGACTCTTCTATAGTCCGCCGAATAATTGTTGGAACAAGGTACGCGAGTACGGTGTTGTGGGAAAATACACGGGCGTACGCGTACCTATTTCAATGTTTTTATCTTTGTGTTTAAGCGCATGTACTGCAGAATGCGTCATAGAAGCGGCTAGGCTAGGGGCCGACAGGGGTAACATCGTCAATCAAAAAGATTATGGTATATGTTCGGTTTATCCGTTAAAGTGTTTATTTAAGAATTACAAAAAAGCGATATCTGCCAGAATCGGAGTTTTGTGGCGTGCATGTATGGCGCTCGTCTTGTGATCAAAGGTCCTGGGTCTCGATTCCCACTTCTGAAGCAAAAAATTTCTAATCTATATTTTGGGACTTAGAGATGGCACATGGAAACTCAACGTTGGCTTGAACTCCCGGCTGAACTCGATTTACTCGGTAGTATAGGGTTACCTGGTAGGCCCCTCGCCGCTTGTTTACGCAGTGCGACTTTCACGCACACGCATGCAGCAGGATGTTTTCAATCATTCAACCAATTATACTGAGAGTCACACACACTGCCATTGCAACTGAGTTAAACGAAATTTAAATTTCTCTGAAGATTTTAAACCACAAAATATACTTCTGTACTGCTAAATTTTACCTTGAGTGTCAGCTTGTGTTCTCGTAAATAATACTAGACGTGGAATATTGTGAGAATTAAATTGATTGCAGGCTTATATCATGTTGAAGAAAACAAGTGGAAAATTTTGACACATCACACTCAATGCCCCCCCCACCCGCTGGGGATTTCATTGACATCGACTTCTGTGGCAGGGTGCGGGTACCCTTTATAGAAGTATGGGTACTGATCGAGAAACTCTATACGTCAACTGTGCCAGTTGACTGATAGAGACCCAGAGCGTGTAAATTCGGGCGGGCCAGTGTTGGCGATGGACTCCCAGTCGACGCACTTGCAAAGACGGAAGTTCCAGATCGGATAACTTTTGCACTGAGGATGGCTTTAAAAGATTTAACCGGTCATGTTTGGTTAAATTTTACCCATTTCTGGTACATTTAGCTTCTAACATAAATGCAGTGGCCATTTACGGTTAGAATATTAAGAACAAACACAAGGTATATCACAAGGTAGTGAGAATGGTCTGGCACATTGGTGTAAGATTGTGCTTATAAAAGTCATGCGACGTCATTCCGGATCAAATCGCTTACAATAAACTGGATTATTTTGTAGATAAAAACAGTAAGAAAAACAATGGCAATGGTATCAATTTTCTTCCCAGTATTGGGTAATGATATTCCTATTATAAAAAGAACCGCTGAAACGTTAAAGGAAAAAAACTCCCACGTAAAAAAAAATCCCGCCGTTAGGTAGGGGATCTGATAGTGCTGATCCATTTTTGACACGACACAATGCGATTCCAATGGGATAGGGACCGGAGTTGCGCTCAGCACTATTTTGTTACATTCGAGCAAAGTGAGATCGTGTACCGCAGAGTTCGTACTCTGTGCGATTTGCGTATTGTTTTTAAAGAGACTGTACTGTTAGTATTACTTCTACGTACTAGTACTAGTACATCATGCTAGTAACTAGTGGAAAACTTGTTAATCAAACAGTTGTGTTGAACTTGAATAATAATAATAATAATAATAATACCCGACTTTTGATCGACTTTTCGAAGGATTCAAAGCGCTGCGCTGTGCCTATAAGGGGGCGTTTCCGGAAAATTAGTCCGGTACCAGTAGACTTTGGTGTACCGTTTACTATGTGACATTTGTTTATTTAAATTAACAATGAAGATTGTATGTATTTCAAAACCTTTTTTAATAAAAAAATTTTCCATTTTAAATTAACAGCATTTGCATCTAATTTCAGATTATTAATATGAAACATTGGAAACTCATTCAACTTTTAATTTTTATGTATAAAATAAGGTGTCATTCCCGTGTAAATGGGACACCAATCCCAGTACTTGAAATAAAAAAGCCTAAACATTGTGTTTCTTGCTTTAATGTGGCATAAACTTTGAAAAGATCTGGTATTATTGTTCTGATTTATTATAAGCAAACCATAAAGTGCTTTCGTAACTTAATAAATCTGACTGTTTTGGTATAACTAGCCGATCATGTTATAATTGATCAGTCATTGTTTTCCTCCCCTTGTAAAGAAAATCACAAAATTTTGGTGCGCCGCTTTTCACGTTTACTATGGTAACCAATGTTTGTTTCTGAGAAACCGAATGCAAGTTGATATGCTAAGTGCAGTGCACTTGCTTTCATACGGTAGCGTAAGTTCACATGCTATATTATCGTGCAAAGTTTGTAAAGACAAGGTGTATCTAAAACATTTTAAATTTTGAAAATCCTGTTGTGATCTGTGGTTCCCCGTTTAAATGGACACCAAATGGTGTCCTGCTAGTCGGCTACACTGTTCCCTGAAAAACAGTGTTTGTTTTATAATGCAGGCATGACCATTTGTACTAGTTATTATTTGTGCCCCCTCAAATGACCAAATGTACAATGTATAGCTCAAAACCTATATACATACATCCGGCACTATCTCAGCAATCTTCAGTTTCCAGCAATTTGTATGACAGCTCTTCCTCCCATTTAGTGTATTGTCCTTACCTTGGGCTGATGAGAACAAATTTAGTTCAAACGGCAGAGGGCGAATGAGGATAATCCCACCGCCAATGGACAACAACGTAATTGCTGCTTAAAACATGACAGCACAGGGCGAAATTCTTCGGCCAATCATGCTTTCACGACAGGGCGAACTACAATTTAATTAGTGACCGCGGCTGCTTGTTTTCCGGAACAAAACTTTCCAAGGGCCAATCCCCCCCCCGTGCAGTTTTGCCATAACTGCAATAAAATAATTTCTGGCCACCAATTGGATACGAAAATCGCAAGAAAAATTACCCAACTATACTTCCGAAAGGTGCTGGACCGACGTCCAAGGATGACTCTATGAAGGACCAGTGGGAACTCTTCACAAGGACCATCACAAACTGCTGGCCCGATATGTCTCTTCTAGCTACGTTTCATCTTTCTTAAGTGTCGACGTACAATGTGCGCACTTTGCATCAACAATGAAAGTTACATAAACTTTTCAACAGGCTGCTAATGATGGTATTGACTTGAAATTGTTGGTATTCAGGAACACTGCCTAAGCACAAACATCACCAACTACGTAAGATGGTTCAGGACGGACAAAAAAAAACTGGGGTACTCATTTACAGCTCTGCTACAGAACGAGACATGGAGGGGTAGGTTTGGCCATGACCAAGCATGTCCACAGATGCAGCCGGATCCTAACAGCTAATTTTCATGGTAAGCAACGGCTCACATTAGTAACAAACTGTCTATGCTCCAACAGAGTTAGCTAGTGATGACCAAGACAAGGACACTTTTTATGACACTCTCAAAGAACAACTTGAGACTGGAAAGAGGAATGATATCCATCTGCTAACAGGGGAATTCAATGCCAGAATTGGCAAGGATAGCCACCTGTCTAACCCAGTAAAGGGAGTTGTTGGTCCTACGGTTACAATGAGGAGGAGGAAACTAACACCAATGGTGAGAGGCTTGTTTCACTTTGTCAAGGGAACCCACAGCTAAGGCCAGCTCATGCAAGATTCCCCCAACCAAGCAGCAGTCTATGGACCTGGATGCCCCAAAGTTCCAAATCACGCTGGACCACATCATAGTCAATGGCAATGGGGAGAATTCGTCCTAACTGCAGGGCCTACAACACTGGGAGCTTGATTATGATCAAGGAATACTCAGCATCCGTCTTAAAGCCAGCCTTAGAACACTAAAGGTAAAACCTGTAGAAGACCAACGGTTTGACTTGAAGAAGCTACAAAATCCTTCTTCAAAACACCAATTCAGATCGAACGTTCCATAGGTTTCAGAATCCTTCAAGAAACTGGACTCATCGGGTCAATACTGAACGATACAACTACATTGAGGGAAGCCGTTTGTTTTGAAGCAGAGGAAAAGAGTGGTTGGCAAATGACAAGCCCCTGTGGAATGCCTAGCTGGGGGTGTCTGAGAAAACCTTATGGCTGAGACAGGAGCGAGACAAGGCAAGCAGAAATTCCTCATGATTTATAGACCAACCATTCAAGGACTATGCAGGTGGAATTTCAATGCAAGGCTGAATGAATCAGATAAATCTGATGTGAACTGGCCCCAAACGAAAACAAACAATGCATGACTTGAAAGTTGCAGATGAGAAGGATGATGTATACAACATGGAAATTATTCACCAAAAAATATCTGGTCAGGATAGAAGATATTCCACCAAAGTCAAGAAAAGGGATTGGTACAGCCACATCAAGTGAAAAAGAATTCTTGATGAGTTGCGGCAATACTTTAGCTCTCTACTCAACAACGATAATAGTCCACCAACATCTGACCCTATCTTCTCCTGCTGATCAGGACCTTCCTATATGACAAGAACCCACCATCCCTCGAAGGAAACCAGAAAGGCAATAAGGAATGAAAAACAACAGGGCAGCTGGATGTGGACAGTGCAATTAACATCAGAAGCACTCCAGAGTGGTGGGTAAGCAATGTTGCAGGTCATCCACAAGTTGTTGTGTTGAAATTACCACGTCTTACACCCCCCGAACAGTGGATCACTAACATCATTGTCCCTTTGCCTAAGGGAAGGAGACGTCAGTGCATGATAATTAAAGAGGAATTACCTTGAGTCAGTGGCAGCAAAAATCTACAACAAAATACTGTTAAATAACAAGAATACGAGAGCATGTTGATCCTACTAAGATCCAACCAAGCTGGTTTTTGCCCAGGTAGAAGTTGTGCACAGCAGGTTCACATGCTAAGGAGAATCATGGAGGCCTTTCAGGTTATCCACTTCCATGATCACCATCACCTTCATCGATTTAAGAAAGCCTTTGATCGATTACACCAGGAAGGGGTCATGTTCTCGGGTCTTCGGGCCACTATGGTATCCCAGACAGGTGGTTTTAAAAGGCCATAGGCGGGTCCTTATACATATCCTACAGCATTCCAAAAGCGCTGTTTTATGGTTAGATGGAAATATCTTGGAGCCTTTCCTCGTTTCAACAGGGTTACTGCAGGGAGATGTATTACCGCTCCTTTATTGTCATTGTGCTGATAGACTACTTGCTGCAAAAGGCAACTAAAGTAAAGATTCCGGATTGTTGACACATCCACGTCAGTCCAGGAGGTATCCAGCCAAAGTCTTAAACGACATAGATTTCGCTGGACGATATCGCCCTACTGGAGTCTTCAATCCCTAGAGCTCAGGCACAGTTATCAGAACAGCAGATGCAGTGAAGAATTGGGCTATCATCAGTGGCAAAAGACAGAATACATGACTACCAACTGCTACCCACTTCCACTGCTTAAGGTTTATGGCGAGTGCATCAACAATGTCTCCGACTTCAAATACTTGGTTGTATGATCCAGTTCTAAAGACCTTGCCTGGTCAGCATTTTGAAAGTTGGAGAGCGTATGGAGAAGTCAAAGTATGACCAATCGAAATGAAAGTAAGCCTCTTCAACACAACATGCGTGACAGTATTTTTGTATGGCTGACGAAACTGGGTTGCTGACAAACAATTGGAGAGTAAGGGAAATCTTTCGCAAAATTGTTGCTACAGAATCATTCTGAACGTCAAGCGCATTGATCATGTCCCAAATGCCAAAATCTATGGTGCTACAGGTACGGAGCCCCTGATAAACCGAGTAAGTGAGTTAGGTAAAGACTGAGGGGACAGCTTACTTTTCTGGTTCCATAGCTAGGATGCCAGAGGGAGGGCTTAGTAGGTTATATGCCTTCTACACACCGCCGCATGGCCGACAGAGGAGCCAGAGGAAAATGTTATTTGGGGGTCGCTCCTTTTCAAGACCCCAAAACTAGAAGAACACTGGCCCAAGGTGCATATGACATGGTTGCAGATTCGACCTAGGTTTTACTGCGAACGTGTAAAAATGTGAAGGTTCTTAACAATGAAACAAACATGTTTTCTAGGTTAAAATTTTGTGTAGAATCCACATTGAAGTCAAAAATGCAAAAAAATGTTGGAATTGCATTCTGAGACGATATCGAATTTTGGGGCACTTGCGCAATGCCGGAGTCCCAAAGAAACCTATGGTATTTTGCTGATAGTTGCATCTTGCTTTGATAAAAAAAAATCCAAATATGTTGTAGTAGTTTGACAAAAATTTTAATACTTAATTCTTGTGGGAATATGTCTTGGGCATAATCGATTATTAACTTTTCCAACAATGTCACCCTTTTCGTGTTTTTTTCACGGGTGCTCGAAAAACGCCAATTTTGGGTAAAATTGGATTCGCAAATTGATAAAAAAAAATGTTCAAATTCAGAAGGGTGAAAAAAGATTAATACCCTAAACTATGTAGGGACTTGCATTGGGCTATCACGATTAAATTTTCAAGCCTATATGCTCTTGTAGTTTTATCGTAGTTCCAATTTTATTGAAACAACATAGTTTTTCACGCACTGGAAAATCAAGGGAAAAAACAAATGGGGTAGGGGAAACATTTTGTATTTTTGGATTAGTCCTATACTTGAAATGAAGCCAGTTAGGTATCAATTTGAAGCTTATTTAAATTTCTGCATAAAACTGACAGTAAATCATTCACTGTAGACCCTTCCTGTTCAGAGATGAGATTGTGCAAAGCAAAATTTTGGTTGGAAAGTGCCAAATTTTTGAATGTCGTTTGTCACGGGCCATGTTCAAATTTGCAAGGTTTCTGTGGTTGGGTTGCAAAAAGTATGAAATAATTAATAAAACAATACTTGAATCCAATAAGTTACTGTTAACATAATGTTAATAATATCTGTTAAACATTAACATTGTAGACTCTGTAAGCATTCGAAGTGGGTAGGGAAATTTTTGTCACCCGAAAAAGTGAGCTTTTTGGGCAAAATCGGCCACAAATCAATATTTTGTAGCAAACTGGTGTATGATACAGTGTTTTCAATTAAAAATTCCTTATCTACAAACAATTTTACTCTAGAAACGACATCTTAAAACTTAAACATGGGTGTTTTTTGCCTCCGAATGATATTTTTCACACTTGGCAACTAAAACCTAGGTCATTTCTGAAACCATGTCATATGTGGATTGCCCAGCTGGGGCAACGTCATTGGGGCCAATTAAAGATTCTTTCTCTGAAAGTTATAAATTTTTTTGCAGCTACAGGTCAAGTGGTTAAGATCAACCAATTTGGCCATAAAGTTAACCACTTGCCAAAACCAGGGGAGTTTGCAATCTTGAGTCAGATTTTGGGCATCGATTGCTAATGAAGTAACCTAAGTTGCATAACACTTAACATGTCCCAAACTGGAATTTCCCAGCTGACCTTGAATGAAATTGTGGTAGGAGTCAGTTGTGGTTGTATGGCCATGACCTTGGTGGGTGTAAGTCAACATTTCATACTTAAATTTTTTCTATGTCATTTCAAGTTATCTGGGTCTCAAATGTCCAAATCACTGCAAATGGTTGTGTGGTCATTCAAACTTGACCCAATGGTTCCCGGACCACCGTAGTGGCGTGCTCCCGACTATGGCTTTGGCGGAACTCTATCACTATTTTCGTAGTGAAATACCATGTAATGACCTAAACGCCCCAGATATCCATATGTCGCCAACATTTTAACATTGTACTCGCATGGAACGCTTTTCAATGGTTTTCAACCGGCTTGGAACGCTGAACCCATTTAAACCATCATACATCTGACCCAAAAGTGAATTTTAATGATTTTTATTTAAATTAATCACATGGTTAACCGTCTTCGGACGTCGGATGCCTCGGGAAACTCACCCAAACAATCCTTTTCTCTTTAAATTGATCCAAATTGACCGATTGGATAATTTGGTTTCGATTTTACCATCGCTCATATTCTCTACGCCAAAGTTAAATTTAAATTGTTTTTTTTTTTTAATAGGTAAATGGTTTAAACCAATTATATTTTTTCAACATCACCAACGAATCTCGTCTGGCGCAGTCGATTCGAGTTTTTCTCGCCCCGAGATCCCCCCCTCCCCCCCCCCCATGCGTTCCCGGTTCACCCCCACACGGGGCGTATGATTTTTTCCTTCCTCTTTCATCTTACTATAATTGTAATAATTTTAGCACTAATGGTATTCAAATACTTAATTAGATTTTATTTTTTTTAGCATGAAACAATACTTGTTAATAGAGCTTTACAGGCCGGATCGGACCGTATCAAATGAATACACTAGTACAAGGCGAAAAGTATTGTGAATACCGTACCAAAGGTTGGTGAAAGCTGGCGATACACTAGCAAATTTAGCATATGCTGTACTGAGAAAAACATCCGCAAAATCAGTAGGTGAGAGGAATGCATTCCCCGTATGGTATTGCATCCTCTCACCACCAATCATTCAATCACCAACCCTCATTCGCCAACACAGAGCATAACACAAAATTATTGCAACATCAAAACAGTTCAGGACATGTACCAGTACATTTAAATCCCTTCAGCATGCCTTCCACAAACAACCCAAGGCCCCTTTGAAGTTATTTTGAATTTTCATTTATGATGAATCTCTATGCATTTAGATGGCACATGTCTGTACCCATCATGCTCCCCCCATGCGCCCGGGGGATGCGCCACAACATCTTTAAATGTACAGCTAGCCCCCTTCATCTGGCCATACGCAACACATGGCATCTCGGCCTATTTCTAGTTCCGTAAAATCTGTGGATGGTATGGTCCGCATTCAGTGCTGAAAAATCTGAAGCATTTCAGGTCAGTGGGATCATCAAACCTCAATAGCTCCACAATGGTGGTAGGTCCCGAACTTGGTGGGTGTAGTACTGTAGTCATGATCAGAATTAGTGTTTACGGGGGCGTGGTTTGATTGTGCTACCAATTGCCAGTTCCAGTCCAGTGCCCCAGTCGACCGGGCCAGTAGCTTTCACATGCTTTAGCAGGGCCGGCGGAAGCAATTTGAAAGTGGTGCGGCGCGGCGGGCTAATGAGTCCGTAGTAGCATAGTAGTAGTATACAGAGGCGTACGGTATAACGGCGTGCAGTTCTGATTTCGTAAAGAAGATTTTAGCCCCAAAATTATGCATTTAGGATCATAAGGGCCCCTCCTGCCCGAAAGAGCGAAACCCTTGCAATGTTCCCTTCCAAAATACATTTTTCCCATGCAATTTGATAGGGAACCCAATGTGAAATAATGCTTATAGGTATTGATCAAAGGGTTGGTTAAAAAAGTAAATACATAGTTGAGGGATAGGTTTTGTTTGGAGTAAGCATAAAGTGTTCATGTAGAGTTTCTAGCAACTGTCGAGGTGGGTGCGGGAGGGGGGTCCCCCTCCAGCCTGCGAGAAGCGCGGAAACCCTTGCCATATTCGCTTTCCAAAACACACTTCCGACATGCAATGTTGATAGAAACAACTTGGAAATTTGTAAGGGTTCCACTTGAAGTAGGCCTACAGGTCAAGCAATGGTATTTGATTGGTGGCAAAGGTGTTTTTGAATATTTCTAACCACGCCGCCATTTTGTTGATTTGAAAGCTCTGTTTTAGCGTCATTTTCACCAGGTTCTAATCAAAAATATTGTAAGGTAATAAATTATCTTCAAACGAATTTGATATGTCCACCCCAGTCTTTGAGAAATTAGACAAAAAGTGTAAACTTATTGGACCACCTGTAGTTATGATCAACGTTTTTAAAAAAGTAAAATATATAGTCGATGTTTAAGTGGTGTGTGGAACCTAAGCACCAAAGTGTTCATGTTAACTTGGGTGCGGGAGGGGTGTCCCCCTCCCGCGCAAAGCGCGGAAACCCTTGCGATGTTCGCTTTCCAAACACATTTTGCATGCAAAATTTGTAGCAACCAATTTGAAATAATGCTTATGGTATGATCAACGGTTTTAAAAAGTAAAATATCGTTGATGGTTAACATTTGTTATATGCAAAGTGTCAATGGATAGGAGCGTAGGTTATATCGAGCTCCCGGGGTGAGTGCGGGCAATGTGCGGAACGCAACCTTTCCAAAACCACATTTTTTCATGCAAAATTTGGTGGTAAAAAAACAAAATTGTTGGTTTAGTTTTTGCCTGATGCAATGGACGCAATGCAGCCATGTGCCGCGTACGCGATGCGCGGTGTGGTTGCGGGCGAAAATGAGGAGTGCGTACGATTTGTTTCAAAGCATATTTCTACTTAATAATTGATATAGACCCAATTTAAAATTGCAAGTAATTCTAAAAAATAGTAATATAGGCCTGGCCGACTTTGAGTAACGGGCTGAAAAAGAATAAACTTAAACTGTTTTTTGAATGAAGCACGTCAAGTTGGTCACGGGCCGTTTCAGGCATGCGTAAAGGTAGTAGCAAGATTTGTCGCAACGTTCAATGACACATTTGTCGTCATTTCTCAAATCTGAGTAAAGCCTACACTTTAAATGAGGTCGTGAATTTAGGTTTTTAAAAACCGCATTTTTCAAATTTTATTGGTTTGGTTATTGGGTTATTTCCAAGTCAGGTTATAAACAGGGTACTGTTTTTGCTATGTTCAATGGTGTGCAAGTTTTTTAAACCTCTTATAGTTGTGGTAAAGTTTTTTACTGGAAAGTGGGGGGGGAGTTTGGGAGTTTAGTTTGTTGTTGGTTTGGTTTTTTTTTGTTTGCTCGTATGGTGGGTGAAATTTCCACCGCCCCCCCCCCCCCTTGAAGTTCTACCGTTTGCATCCCTAAGTGGCCGGGGAAAAAATTGTGTTTTCTAGATGGGCTTCTCGTGTGGTAAATTGTTAATGGAGAGTTTCATATATCATAGCGACGAGAGGGGTGTGGTGATGGTAGTGGTGTCCCCTCCGGCGCGAAGCGCGAAACACTTGCAATGTCGTGGTCCAAAACGCATTTCTCATTGCAAATTGATTCGAAACAATTTGAATTGTAAGTGGCTCACGTTATATTTGGTGTGATCAAAGTAAAAAGTAAAGTATAGTGATTTCTTTTGTATGAATCCACGTTACATCGTGTAACATGTTCGTGGAGAGTTCCTATATATCAAGTGACACGAGGTGTGGAGTGCGGGAGGCGCGAAACCTTTGGCAAGATGTTCGCTTTCCACCAGCACATTTTCTCAGCAAATTTGACAATTTGAAATATTGCAAGTTGTCCCCTATGATGCTTGGAAAGAGTTCCATAAGTTCCCCCGTGTATATAAAATCCTACAGGGAATCAAAACCAAGATAGGCCCTGAACTGAAATCGACCCGGGTCTATAATCGATAGGTGCAACGAAGATTTTGCGGGCAGCCATATGGTGCTACATGTAGTGATTCAGGATAGATAAGCTTGTGATTGGCTTAATTTTAATATGTAAAACATGGGGCTGCCAAAAAACTGTCACAATTTGAAATTTCACAAGTTTGTACCAAAGAAAATCTCAGATTGGTCATTTCACATGGGGATATTTTTTGGATAGAAAGCTTTACATTAGTGCAGAAATCAAGAATTTTCATAATTTTTTTTCGGGACACCCGATTATGTGAAATCTTCTGTGCACCTTTACACCTCGCGTAGCGCGAAAATTGGAATTTACGGGTTACAAATATTTCACGTAAAGTATAAAGTTGGCTAAGTATAATTGTCGCATTGGGTTTTTTTTCGGCGCGAGGTTGGGAGAGTGACGACGGCTCCCTGGATCCGCCATTGATATACCTAATTAAAGGGGGATGGTCCCGCCGATTTTAAGTATATAAAGTTTTCATCTTGACTAGAATGGCCTTCCCACCACCAAAAACCCCAGCGTTGAAGTTTCTCGTCGATGTTTCAATCCGTTTTTGATATGTGAGAGCTATAAACGTGATTTTGTGAAAGCCCCCTTCGAAGACTGTGTAAAATTAATATTGGTCGACCAAAATGGAGACATTTTCGCTCATAACTTCCCAACCAAAACATCCTTTTGCCCTAAGATTTAACAGGTTAATAGATAAAATAGTTACGCTTTCGTCTGATGCCAAAAATTTGACCATCCGTAAAATCTGGTGGTTCTGGGGACGAGGCAATCGGGCCGGGACCATTTAATATTACCCATAATTATTAAGACAATCAAAAACTTTCAATTCCACCTCTTTTAGCAAGTTCTCCCGTCCCAGCTTTCTCTCTATCTCTCCCCTTCTTCTATTTTTCCCCTCTCTTTTTGCTTCTCTCGCTCTTTTTCTCCTATCTTCTCTCGCGCTTTTTTTTATTTTGAGTTCAAAAAGTGGTTGCGGCGATCGCCGCACCTGGCGCCATAGATTGCGCCGCGGCCTTTGCTTAGCACCATAGAGGAGATGCCAAAATGCACGAGTGGGAAAATAAAACTGATCAAGGCTTGTGTTACAAACCGGTTGTTTCAATGTTCGTCCCCGTGCACGCGTGTTTTCGACACAAGCTGTCACCACTTCCATGTCGTGCTACGAGCAAGCATAGTATGGGCAAGTATTGTAAAAGTGTTTGGATATATGTATTTAATATTATTAATGAATATAACGAATGTTGAGAAGGATTTCCTGCCATTGTAATCTCTGAGGTGGGAGGAGGCACCAGCATCTTATTATCTTAATGTCGTTTGGGCTCAGGGTAACCAAGGTTTTAAAAACTCATCAGTTTTGACTTATTTGTCGCCAAGGAGATAGAAAATGGTCCTCAAATATGTGGTGGATTTGTTTCATAGTGGCCTTTTTCATTTTTTTTGTAAAATTCTGGTATTATTTAAGGTGTTGTCGATTTATGTCGATTGTTGTTTTTTAATTGATATGAGAGCCTCGGCACTTGCACATACGCCCCATCAAGTAACGTGGGAAAGACAAAAACTGGCGGTTTTGCTGTAGACGGCAATGCTTATTGCAAAGCCATCAATACTGTGCTAATATTGAGGTTAACCACAAAAACGGCGGTTTGGTTCTTTATATCTTGGGAATGAAATGGATTTGAGGGGGCAAATTTCCATAAGGAGAAAAAATACGGCCTTTCATTGATATCAAAAGTCCATACTACTTCCGGGTAAATCAGGGGGTCCTAAAGACGATCGGAACGAGCATTTTCCTTAAATTTGGTATCAATTTTGTGCTTAAGTGGGTAGGCCTATTACAACCGATTCCTCAGGGCCTCGACCCGCCGACGGGACTCATAAAGCTGGTATTTTGTTAGATTAGAAACTTTGTACATGCTTGACAAAAGATAGTTTTCAGATGCATTATTTACATAATTATCATATTGTTTTGGCTGTATTCTATGATGAACAAAAAAGATTGATTGATTGATTAATTCATGTTTATCCATGTTCAAACGAATGGGGAAATACATGATCCGGAAAGGGGCACCACAAAAAATCTAAAAAGTATCAGCCCCCAATTATTGTAAATTAATTTGTCTATTCTAAGGCACTCAGTGATTTGCTTTAAAAATCAGAAAAATCGAAAAAAAATCATCAACAATCTGGTAGTTCCATGTCATGTGACAAGTTGAGGTGTCCTAACATACCCGCAAGTGATAAGACCGAAAGCAACGTAATAAGGCATTTTGATATTTTATTCCTTACTGTACCGCACGCGCACGGACATTACATTGTACAACACGTCGTAATTGAATTGAGAATTGTACAGACTTAATCTTTCATTTAACTAGTCATCGAATTTCAAATATTTGACTTCTTTCTGGGGGATCAATGCTAGTGCCTTTAACTATAAAAGCCAGGGTTTTAACTGTATAGTGTATCACTGTGGAGAAAGCGGCCAAACAAAAAAAATGGTACCTTTTCAGTCCAAATTGGCAATCCCTAATTTCTAAAACCGATCGATATTTTATTTTTCTTTTACTCATAGTATGTCTCAGAGCAATATTATTATAGTGCCTGTGAGAGTTTTTTGCGAATTTATTCCAATGGGAAATGCATTTGCTGGATGTAGGGGCTGCCAGGGAAACACCCGCACCCCCTCCACTAATGTGTTGTAAAAATATACTTAGCCCATTTGAGTGGTAAGAATGTAAACTATTAGAAGACAAGTAAAATGTACTTTGCTTGTCTGTTCATTTTCTTGTACGTGTTGTAAATTTTACAGTATTATTACGCAGCATTCATTTTTGTTTTTTGAACCAATCAAATAGGCCTACCGTACTAAAAGGTATTTGTATATTTAAAAGATGGTCTAAATTATAGCCAGTTTGCTAGGTTGTGTGGGTCATCAGTGCTTTTTTTATCACACATATTCCGAAGCTCTTTAATAACTCACCGAATTACAGACACATTTTCAAGAGTTTTAATTAAATGTTCGTTTAGGATACAGTAAATATTTACCGTATTTTTGTTGGCAGAATACCCGGAATAATATCGTAAAATTTAAATATCTTTAATAGTATAGTGTGAGGACAATCAGTTCCAATAGGTCTCTTTTGTAAACTTTTGCCTCAAAGCTCAATTTTAGGCCCAAAATTTCGCTCCCAATTCCGGCAAATTTCACCAAAAATTCAGTTACATACGACCCTACCTTTGGGACACTTAAGTTCCCAAGCGGAACCACGTTCGTGAAATCGGCCCCGCACATCCATCATGAAAAAAAATTAGGCCACTCCTACCGGCGCAAATTTTTGAAAAACTCTGCATTTAAAACTGTCAGTCAACAAAAGCCCCCACCCTTCCTCGGGGCCATAGACGCCGAATTAGGTTCCGGACGGAACCAAAACCAAAACCCCCTCCGAAAAGCGAAAGCCGGAACCGCGAAATCTCTAGTTGCGTTTTGTGCAGTTGTTGGGCGGTGCGCCGCTACTCGCACTGCAGGTATTGCCACACGGAAGTTCAGAGCATAAAAATCATTTATGTATAAATGAAGACCACGTGGCACTAATACAAGGAAAATGTCAAAAAATGTAATTTCTGTCCGTTTTACGGACAGCAAATACAAAATTACCAATTTCTCCAGAGTAGAGAGAATTGCACGTAAGATTAGCCCAACATGCTTATAATTAGGCGCGAACGGTCAGCTGATATAAAAATTCAACTTTTTTTAGGTACTTCGGGGGAGGAGGCTTGTGGATACAAAATGCCCCTTTAAAGAAAAGGTCAATTTTGATATTATAAATCGGAAAACATTCCCAAACTTTTGACAAAAAGGTTGATAATTCTGTCACTTTGACACTCGCCAAAAATACTTCACCTAATGAAGTTACATCACCCAATACACACAAAAAGATAATTATTTCACTACTAGTATTTCTCATTTGGCATGGCTCGAAAAAAAAATTACTGATTTTTTAAATTCTCAGGGGATTCTGATTGTCAAATTTCGGTTGAGATCAGAGAGGTGTCATTATCAAAGGCTTTCAGATTACCATGAGGCCATTGCGCATTTTCTGGGAAGGAGCTTAGGCTTCCCAAAAAATCCCCACTTTTTGGCCGCCATGCTCGTGTGGGTTATAAATATCTTGTGTCCTCATTTTGTTGATTAAAAATATTGGTTGGTATTCTGAAAGGGAGACTAAACTTTAGGACATGGGTTTAAACCAGGGTTAGTCCTACAAGAGGGGACCTTTTCTTTTCACGATACTGTGAAAAGTTAAATGTAACGGTGTGTTCCAGGCCCAGCCATGAGGAATTTTCTCGGCCGTTACAGCACCCACTGTTAGAGTATGTTGTAAGAAAAAATGTCCCCTCTGTAGAATAACAATGGTTTAAACCCAGGTTACAGTTAGTCTCCCTCTTTCAGAATACCAACCAATATTTCTCTTATTTTGCTTTGTCCCATGATGTCCAATGCATACGATTTATGCGGTGGATGAGGAGTCAATGTTTATTCTTAAGTGAATTAGGAAAAAAACAGAACTACGCTATCCAGAAAAAGATAAAAACATTAAAAAAAAAAAAAAAAAGGGTTTAGTTGTTAAAATTTAATTTTGATTTGCAGAAATGTGTAGATTTGTGCAGTAAATAGTGCCAGGATCAACGGATAATTATAAATACCACATGGGACTGATGCATGTGCAAGCTTGTTTATATGGAACAAAAAGTCTGCAAATGTGGTCAATTACGTTAAATAACACACTACTACCAGTACACATTTTGCTTCTACTATCAAAAAGGCTAAACGAGTTAACGCAAAACTTTAATCGGATGTTTGTGGTGGTATGATTGCGTTACACGAGAAAACAAACATACCGAAAAAAACCGGTCTTCACACATTGAGTTGAAAATTCTCAACTTATACCATTGCCTGAAGCTCATTTTTTATATAAACTTCGACTTATGTCAATGTTTGTTACCAATAGAGTTGCGGCCATGTTAGTAGCGTTAGTTGAAAGTTGATTGAAGTTGAAGTAAAGTTGACCCTGAAAGTAAAGGTAGACGCCCCCTCCAGTTAAGTATACTTCAGGTGAAACACAGTGGGTTCCGCTTCATCAAACCCTCGGTCTAGTCAACCTTTGTTGTTTTTTTGTAGGGGTGCCGTATTGGTATATGCATTTTATGTAATATTCCCATACCACGTGCACCCTCTTGGGCCAATCCCTGGGGGGGTTCTTCAAGTTTGGTTTGGGTAGGGACGTGGCCCTCCGAGAGTCTGGAAGTAGGACCCATAGCAATACAATTTGGTGCCAAAAAATGGGAACCATACCTATACCAGTGGATGAACATTGTAGACCAATTTAACCCAAAAGTTTTGCCCATTTTCCCCAAAATTGGGATATTTGGAATGAAATTTGGACATAAGGACTTCCGATTAGAAAATTGGACAAATTTTCCAAAAAAAAATACAAAAGTTTGGCTTTACGATTGAGAAAATTGATTAATTTTTTAAACAAATAAGATGAAAAATTGGAAAAAAACGACCCAGTACTATTTTTTTTTTTTTTTTTTTTTTTTTTTGTTTTTTTTTTTTTTTTTTTTTTTTTTTTACCAAAATTGGCATGAAAAACAGGGTTCATGATATTCCCAGGAAGGGTGAAAATGAGCCGAGTATGTGGCACGTCCCCGTTTGGTAATTTGTGTGGAGTTACACCTCCCCCCAGGGGCAATCCCTGCTATAAGTGGTGTCAGAAGAGGAGATTATAACTGCCGGCAGAGACAGGTTATAGTACAGCAGCATATAGGGTAGACATGGTATAGGTGGGTGTAGTGGCCAAGTAGTAGGGTAAGATGGTGGTAGAGGAACATCTAGTAACATGGAGGGTAAAGGACAAAAGTGAATGCAAGCGGTGGTTAGCATAGTGCTAGAGAATGTTGAAGATGTGGTCGTCGGTGATGGGCAGCTTCAGCGATGTTGGGTAGTGGTATTGCAAACATTGTGAAATATCATAGTATGAATAAGGTAGATGGTACTCCAGAGAAGAAACAACAGGGCACTCAAAGAGCTAAATATTGGAAGGCATTAATGTGCGTCAGTGGATTTGACGGTCGAGCATGATCGAAAGGTTGTGGGTTTCGATCCCCGCTGAGGCTATGTGTACTGGGCTAAGGCCACTTTATTTCGCTTGCTTGTGGACCCAAGTGATATTTGGATAGTAGGGGAATATCACAATCAAGTGCTGGCGAGGGTGTGCGGTCTGGCCAGGCTGACGGCCTGGGTCATTGGTGAAGCGAAATGATGGTGGGACGATTTCCTGACGGCAGCGCTTCTCATAAGCAACAGCGCAATGATCTATAGGAATGAAATAGGAACTGGAGGAAGAGGATCCAAAGCCGGCAAAGTTTTTTTGTTTTTTATTGGGGGGGGGAGGAGTGGCGATTGTAAAAGACAAAATGGGCAAAAAAAAATGCAAGACGGCCATCTAGGAAGCTGCTTGAGGAGAAGGCAGAGTGGCATTATATGAGCTTCAGAATCCTTGCCGAAGCATGTGAGGTGAATGTGGCTTAAGACCCTTAATGTCATAGTGCCTGGTTCGTATTTGTCCCCACTTCTACTTCACAACGTACAGGTCATTCGGATTCACTCTGAAACTTATCAATGGTTGCGAGCTTATGTAAACTGGTAGGAAACGAGGGTGTAAGTGATGGGGATAATTATGACTGGCTTCCTGTGGTGTCAGGTGTGCCTCAAAGTTACAAATTTGGGGCCAATGCTTTTTTTTGTACTTCAACGACATGCCCAGTGTTGCCCAGAACTCCACTTTAAGCTCTTTTGCCAGATGATTCCAAGTGTTATCAGAATATTATGATGTGTCTGATTGTGATCTAATGCAACTAGACATTGATGCTCTCGATAATGGAGCAAAATGTGGGACCTTCATTTCCACCCTTCAAAAAATGTCAAAATTATACAATAAAGGACGCAGAATAGAAATATAATTGAATAGGATTATAAAATGAATGGGACTGTTTAAGACCGGGTTTAGTAAATTAAAGACATGGGCTTGGACATAACCTCAAATCTTGTCTGGAATGATCACATAAATAGAACGGTTGGTAAATGTAACAAAAACTTGGGATGATCAAAAAAAGAGCTGTTATTGGGTTTAATGATCCTCAAATGTTCTAGAACATGGTATATACCCTTATTTTGACGGATCCATGTGGCATATGGTGTTGCCTCTGGAGCGGTACCTCCAAAACGTAACATTCAGTATTGTGAGGGATCCAGAGAAGGGCCAACAAAATTTATTCTCGGGTGCCCAGAAAGTGATTACAAAAGGCTATTCTGATCTTTCTCTTCTTCCTCTGTCCTATAGAAGCGAAATTAATGACCTCAGTGTAATTGTTAGGTGTCATCTAGGTATATGTTATGACATAAGGGTAGATGAGTTTGTGGTTTTTAACTCAGGGAGAAAAACAGAAAAACGTTCCACCACTAGATCATCTTCAGACCCCAATTGCCAGTCAATTCTGCAAAACTGAGTCTCAAAAGTCATCTTTCTTTCAACGGCATGTTCTATTTTATAACCAAACTTCCAATTAGTATCAGAGGTCACCAACTCTGTCCTCTCATTTAAACAGCAACTTTCTGAATTTACCAAGTCAAAGTTTGTCGAATCCTTTGATCCATCCTGCATCTGACTGGACCTCAATTTTGTCGTGTCCCCGGATTGCAGAATAGTTTAATGTTCCTTATTTAGATGATATCCTCTCCTCCCTTTTTGGTGGCTAGTGGGGGGGTTCTATAGGTGTAGGCACCCCTGTTTGCTCCATCCATTCACTGGACTTTTTATACTTTTTAATCCTTGTTGTATTATGTGAATATTTTATGTTTCAAATCATTTGTATGCCAGTGGAACAAGTGGGAATAAATAAAATAGTACTAAATTAAGATTTCTGGTGTTGCCTGGAAGGAAATGTACAAAACTCAAAAACTTCAGATGATTGTTCTTAAATATTATAAAAAGGACTGGAAGAGATGTTTATTTTTATGAATCTACATATTGTTTTTTTTTTTTTGGACACTAAATTCCCGTTAAAATGTTTAAGCGAGATGTGGCAACACTGCGCCTCAAGAGATTTCAAAATGATAGTTTGCATGGTGTAAAGCTTTTATTTGATACATTAGCACTTACCTGAATTGATTAGCCCACATCAGCACACATAAGGGTTAAACAGGGGCGATTGTTATAATAAAGGACTATAGAGTCATTAATCAGCAGACGCGGAAATGGCGTTTAAAATCAAAGGAAAACACACCAGAGTGATTCACAACGGCCGCCACCTGATTTTGACGGTCTGGGGACCTTGGTGGTTTTAATATCAATGAGTGGGAGTGTATTTATGGATATTCCGCAGTAGAACGCACATTCGGTGATTAAAGTTACGGCAAAGTTAAAAAGTAGCAACAAATTACGGGAATTTGGCTGCTTATAATTCATATCTGTTTTGGATTATGTTATTTTTATGTGTAAAAATTATCTCTATTCTGCCAATGGCCTGGACAATGACTACCATTGCGGCCAAATGAAATTTCATATTGTGAAAATGGGCCAAAACTGACAGCATCGACTCATCCAAAGACGGAAAGACAGGGGGATCGCTTGGCGAAAACGCCGAAAAAGCATTTCAAAAGAACTGTGACTGATGCGAAATAAATAAAGCTGTTCGAGGTAATCAGGGACCTTAGAGAGGGCAATACAAGGGGCTAGCTTTTAGGCTGAAACAGACAAAGGGCCCCCCAATTATTGCCCAGGCAGGGGTCAGAGCAAACTGCCAGCCACACGGCCGAGGAACCGAGATCATTTTAGAACTTACAGGGATCGAATCATGTCAACATGGTGAAGAGAAGGGGGATGGAGGTGATGTAATTGTAAAACACCAGTACGCAAGTCAGTAGGTGAAGTAACGTCCAGGTCGCCATACCCGTAGGTACGTGCTCTGTCCGGTCTTGTTGTCGCGCCATGCAGCCGCGGCGAGCCGAGACGCCTTGCCAGTCCCGGACCAGGCCCTCCTGAGGGGATGGGCGGGAGCCGCAGCAGCCCGCGTGCTACCCTCGAGATACCGTTCCGCCATGCTCTCCGCCCGGCCCCCCCCCCCTTTGTCCCTGTGTTGGGAACGCGCTGGCAGATGGGCCGGTCATCGGACCACAGCGGCGACGTCGTCGTCACGCGCTGCGATGAGCAACAAGTGCCCTGTCTGGGGGGGGGGGGGCTGCGCTGCGGGTTTCGGTCGGCCCTTGCGGGGTTCGGCCCCCCCGGTTGTTGTTTGTTATGTTTGGATATAAAGGGGTACATTGTTACCAAAAACTGAAAGTTGGCCGTAGCAGAGGATCGAGCCACCGGAACATTAATTTCAGGATTTCTTAGTTAAAATCTGCATGAGCCCAATTGCATCTTGAAAGGCGCTTGAGTGAACATGTTGAAGATAGGTGAAATAACGTGCACTAAGGGCAAAAAGACAAACCGTTCATCCTGACGGGATTGTCAGTAGGCATACGATAAGGGGCTTGATTGCGGCGGTGATGTTTGCGCCAAGCGGAATGTTGATATTATGGTTGTCAGTATGGATTGTTCAAAGGAGAAGGTTCGCTTGCTGAGAGTGGCTATTTTAGTCTGTCTTAGGCCAGCCGATAAAGAACGGTCCCTGAAGATTATGAGCTTCGTTTTCACGACGGATCTTCTCGACGTTAAAACACCAAGCGTTGTCGTCCTCGCACGGACGGTTGCAGGCTATTCGGGGTGTTGTAGAATCGGAGGACCGACGATATCGTATAAAGTTGGCGCATGTGCACATGTTCGAGGAACCGTCCTGGAACTAGCCGTCGGTGGATTTCGAAAGCTCCCTATTATCAACTTAGGGACGGCAAACTAAAGATGTGAGAGCAGGGGAATTCTAGAAAAATGGAAAGGATTCCATATGTACACCTTTTAACCATTTTACAAGGAAAATTTTTATTATGGCGGAGAGGCTACTTTGACAGTCCATGACTGAGTCCTGTAGTTCTAGTAAATAAGATTGGTCAAAAAACGCCTGTGTATTTGATATTAGAAAGCTAAACGATGGTCACTATGAAAGACTGCCTATCCGTAATCACGGATGAGGCGCTGGAATCTTGGATCCCTTGGGTGGTGCAATATTATTCTTGACACTTGTTGGCACATCGAAAAGATGCTTGATGCTCGTGATAAATAGGACTCTACAACACCAAGTGCGGTATTCCTTGGAACGTTTTGCCATTTGGGCAAGGCAACCATCAACTTGTATGGAAAATGTTTGTTAGCTGGGTGACACTGTGATGGAAAGAAAGGCTGTTGTCTCTGTTTCTGGTGTTGTTGACATTTAGGCGGTGTTCGACGGCGTGCTGTATCATATACATTTTTTGATCTGTTTATGATTTGTGCACGCACACAAACACCCAGCCACCCTCGGCGCGCGCGCGCACACACACACCACCCAAACACACATAACACACAACACACACTGTTTAGTAGCTTATATTTGCTGTTTGTTTGGGGTATGTAGGGGCAACTGTAGGGCAAATTGAATATTTATTATGTTATAACTTTTTATGTTCGTATTTTTTGCCTGATCCTCTTAGGTTGCAAATAAACCACAATAAGGACTAAATTAAGTAATTCTGACATTTGATTTTCTCGTCAATTTTAGGCAGTATGTTGAGAAAAAAAGTGTTCACTGATTGTCGTTTAATTTTTTCATTGGAAAATATGTATATATTTATACGTGCATCACTTTGAAAGTGAGTTACTAATAAAACAACTTGAATACTATCGGTATAAAATAAGTCTTGTAAGCGAGATTGAGATTCAGTTCTAACTTCTTTTGTTTGAGAGATCAGGGATACGCGTACGCACAGTCCCCCATACCAGAAATTATACGCCGCGTTTCCCAGTTTGGGGGGAATCGCAGGGGTCAGCCAACCCGAGTGCCATGAAAGGCCTCGCCAGGGGGGAGCTGCCTTCTGATAACAGCTTACCCCCTGCGCCAGTCAGGTAAAGGATGCCTCTAAAGGTGGGATATAAAATATAAAATTTCGTTCAGTATTAAACTCCAATTATTAAATCTAGTAGTGTAAAGCAATATGTTCGATTTTACTGCTAACAGGCAAATCAGATAAAATTGTCAACAAATTTTTCTATTATAAATCGCTTGTACGCATCAAGGTTAACATGATTGTTTGTAATTGTTGCTTGGTTCTCCGAAAATTCTCCTTAATCTGCTTAAAATTATTTAAAAAATATGAACGAAATGTACCAGTTTTTGCTGCCCCACATACAAAGGTTAGTAGGCGGAGCTTCCACGGTATTATTATTCAAGCACATGTACAGCAGCGGGATTGTTAACAATGAGCCAGAGGCACTGAAGAATCAATTCCTTTTAGCGTGTTGCATGTACGCTGAAAGTGGAATGTCATATTCATAAAATATTGTCGTTCGGGAAAATATTTTCTGAGTTTTACTTTCCGGTTTCTGCTCTTCATTTTGCCATACCGCACAGAGTTACCCTGTTAGCTATTAAACGACGCAACTTGGTTACGACTAGGTTAAATATGTTGAAAACTTTGCGAGTAAAAAATAGATTTATTAGCCTCTTAACACATATGGATGTATCAGAGCTTCTGCACATTTTCAACTGGGCCATTTGTGGTTGACCCTAATGTTACGAATATGTGGGTAAACTGTTGTTATTGGGACGCTATTTTGGCCATGTTACGTAGTAGGGGAAAGCGGCCTTGTTAGGCGGGATCAATTATGACAGGTGGTTATTCTTTTTCGTGGATCGTAATCTTGGAAATAGGTATAATATATATATAGATATATATAGAGTAGTATAATATAGATATAAATAAGATATATATATTCTATTATATAATTTTGGGGGCGTTTTCATTGGTACAAAACAAACAAGTTGAAGTAAATTCTTTCGGCCGCATATTTACTTTCACCGTTAATTTTGGTTCTTACTGCTTTGTGAGGATTTACTACGTCTTTAAAGATCTGCATTTCAAAAATTAGGGCCTGTATCAGACAAGAGGATAAGATCAACAAGAAAGAAAAGCAATGAATAAGAAAAAAAAAACGAGGCGTCGTGGAAACATGTGACAATAGTTTACCTGAATAAGGTAAAGAAAAAGCATAATAAACCAAATGTGAAAAACAAACCAGCAATAATAAAAAATAAGTGAGAAAGGAAGGGAAAGAAAAAAAATCAATATGATTGCTAACAGAATTATCCCTTTTTCCATTTCCTCTACTGAACAGAAAACTAACAGAAACTTTAAAAAAAACTTATTCTTATTCATCTTTTCTTTACTGATTTTTTGCCCCCTTATAATTATTAAAAAAAAAAAGAAAACAAAAAGAGAGAGAAAGAGAGAAAGAAGAAATTTGCACGAAATGAAAAAAGCCGAATGGGTAAACAAAAGAAGAAAAAAGACAAGAGGATAAGAAGAATAATAAAAATAAGAACAAACGAGAGGGAAAAGAAAAACGCAATAAATTTTAAAAAAGAGAAAGTTAAAAAAAACAATCCTAGGCCATTAGCACAACACTAGATTGCATCCAAACACTCATGTGTGTTCTTGTGTTCAAATTTCTTCGTGAAGTTCTCTTTACACATGTTTTGGTTTTGATCTTATCAGTTTTTTTTTCCGTTTCTAAATTGTATTTATGCAGTTTGTACATTTCGGAACAAAACTTTCTCAAAGTTATTTAAATATAACTATGCGAGCATGAATAGAATACAAAACAAAACTTTCTCAAAGTTCTAAAATATAACTATGCTGAACATGAATAGAATATCAATTTGGGTGGTTTCCTGTGTTGGTTTATTTGTTTATTTATTTTAGGGGGTAGTCGTTTTCTTGTTATTTGGTTTCTGCTGGTCTACTGTCAGCGTGTCTGCAATGTTTGTACCGTGTTTAAATTGATAGTTTGATTTTGATAAAAACACAATAAACAATACGACGGGGAAAAAGAGAAAGAAATGAAAAAAAAGAAGAATGAAAAGAAAGAAAGAAGAAGATAAAGAAAGAAAGAAAGAAACGAAGAAAGAAAGAAAGGAAAAACTTAAAAAGAAAAAAAAAAAAAAAAACAAAACTAAAAAGAAAGAAAATTAGCCCAAATTGAAAGACAGAAATTCAAAGAACAAAGAAAAAAACTAAATCAAAAGAAGAAAATTAATAATGAAAAAAGAAAATTAAAAGAAAGAAGAAATCTAAGAAAGAAAAAAGAAAGAAAACTAAGATAAAGGAAAGAAGAAAACTAACAAGAAGGAAGGAACATAAAAAGAAAAAATAGAACAAAAACGAAAAAGAAAGAAACTTAAAAGAAAGGAAAGAAAAAAGAAAAAAAGACGAAAGAAAAAACGGAACAATTGCTTGAGGAGAAAGCTGAAAGAAAGGAAAGAAAAAAGAATTGCATAATTTTTTGTGTATTTTATGTTATTATGTTGATGTTCGAGGTCAAGCGAAACACCTAAAAAGCAAAATGTTGCGGCACGAAAATAAGAAACAACAATGTGAGAATATCAAAATCCACGCAGCATGAACTGTCGGTACTATTTACGCTGCATTTGGTCGTAGGTTCGAAATCGCACCGCTGTTCATGCATACCCCCAATCTCATCCAATCGCTCGGATTGATGACGGGAAAATATCCTGCGCGCGCAAGGTGCGTACACAGTACGCACGGCTTCCATTCGAAATAGGGCGAGTTCGCACTCATAATTAAGTTTTAGCTTGAAAGATTAAGCTTTTGTTTGCTTCAGTTTTTTGACTCAAATGAAGCTATTACGGTTCGTTAGGTTATGAACAGTTTTAGTCAAAGACGTGAGCGAAAACGCAGCACGAACATTTTTGTGTTTTTTACTTATTTTTAATTCTTATATATGTTATTGTTTTATGTCATTATGAACACATTCTTGTGGCGAATCTGCATCAAAGCTTGGATTTTTTAATAAAAAGATATCAAAACCCTTGATAAATTTTATTTTAATGTTTAATTCAATTTCATTAATTGAGGCTTTAGACTTTTGCAAAAGTTCTCACACGCCAAACACGATTCTCAAGAAGTAGTAGGATGCAGACTTCAAAATTTGGGACGGTGTTGCATCTATGTTGGTCTTGTGATTGAAATAAAATGGATGGATAAGCTGGACCAGGAAGGACATTTTTTCCCACAAAAGTTCCAATTATTTTTTAATCAATTTGTCGGCAAAACGGGGCAAAAAACCCTATGGTTATCCCCCCTTCCAGTTGCGTTATGAAGATTTAGTTTGAGGTCAATCACAAAGATGTTGACCATACTATCCAATTTTTCCATTGTTTATCTTGATAGCCTCAATAGTTTTTGAGGGTAGAATGTTTTGCTTATCCAAGTTGGCAAAAAATAGGTTCCAATATGACTGCCAGGTACCATGGCAAACCAGTCCCAGACCAATTGTTTTTCAATTTATTTCAAATTCTGACAGGATAAGTAATAAGCTAACACTATTGATTAACATTTTACCTTATTAATGCACTAAGTTCAGACTTTTTTGCTGTCCATAACCAAAAAAACCTTCATATAAACATCACACAGACAAAATGAACAAATCTAACTTATTAGTAGGTCCTTAAGCTAAACACATATGGCACGAAATCTTTGAACAAGCGTCTCATGAAGGCTGTGTTGAGATATATAAAGGACACAAAGTTCGGGTCTAGGAACCCTTTACACGTGTTGAGCCAACACAGCAAAAGTACAAGAATAAAGAGGAACAAATGGCCATTACAGAATAAAGAGAAAACAGCATTAAAAGTCGAATAAAAGTCCAGGAAAATAAAAAACACTTGAACAAAACCACTCGAAAGCAAACAAAAGCGAATGACCAGGCAAAATGGACAGGGAAAACATCATTGTGACATGGATAGGACCTGTTTGTGAAATGTGTGAAAAAGGCTGGAGATAAGACCAAGGCTACTGTCATACAATGTTGACAAATAAGCCCCTCAGCGGAACTGGAAAATTAATTAAATACTGAAAGTTCAATTTGTTAAGTCCCTTAGGACTAATGGCTACCAAGTTCATATTTGAGTTTTATATTTTGGCTCAGCAGAAATCAGCACTTCCCATATCAGCTCCCCAGATTTCGCTTCGGTCGAGGGACAATCGAGATCGGTGGATGATGAGGACCTGATAAGAATGCGTGCCAAAATTGAACGTTCATTTCAATGAAGATGTTAAAGAAGATAAAATATAAGTATAAGGTAGTAAGCTATGTTTTCTAATAAGTATTGTCTTCTTTTTTTTTTACTATTTTGTAAAAGATAAAATTGCTTTTTATAGATATAATCTTTCCGGAGGTGTTATAATCACAGAGAATATTGTAGGCCTGTCTACTTACCTCCTTATCCAACCTGCTATCCCCATACTGCGCGGAGGCGCTATAACAGCGGTTCCTGTCTTTGCACGTGCTTAAATACGGCGGTCCGGTAATTCCCACGTGTGGTCTGTGTTACAGACTGCAAAAGCTATTATCTAACTTGATACTGCGTGAAAGACTAACGGTATCAGTCCAGTCATAGAGAATATTTGTAAATGAAACTATATCTCAAAATATCTCCCGAAACGTTATATGTTTGCATCAGTGGGTCCGTTATATGTTTTGTTTTGAATATGATCGTAATAGGCTCTAAACCTATAGAAACCCAGGAGTGCAATGGTTTTGGGGTGTAATTAATAATTATAATAGGGCGTTTTTGATATTAGAGTGTTACGGTGCGCATGGTATCAGAGCACATAGCTCTGTTAGCCATGGCGCGTATGTTCAGGGGGATTATGTTTGATAGAGATTACTTTTTTTGCAGGGGAAGTTTCGGAGTTTTGAGTATGCACAGGTAATTTACAGGAAGCTGGTTGATGTGAACTTTATTTTTTTCTTAATTTATAATGATATTACTAAGATCTTTTGAACAAAGGTTTAAGGAGATGATTTTTTAATGTCACGGGACCGGACTGCCATAGTAAAATGCATGTAGCAGTTTCACAAATTACCGTTGGAAATCCCCAATGCCCAAATCGAGGCAGTCGTGTCCTACCCCTCCGGTACAAAACACATGTATAGTTATCAAATCTTGATCGATTACGCTGTGACAACAGAGATACAGAATGCTTGGTGCCTTGCCGTATTGTAGTTATTAAGGCGGTAACGAGATGGATAGTTTGGTGTCACGTGTCGGTACCAGGTCACGTGTCAGGTACAGAGTGTCAGTTTGCTCTTCGGGGGCGAACGATATAGATAACCGACTATGTTAAATCAAGAGTTCTTACATGACCCTCTGCCCAAAGTGCTATGATTTTTTTCCAAAAGACCCGGGTATTAGTCTAAACAGTACCAGAAGTTACCTTTCCCTACTGATCAAAACCGACGTACGATGACGATTAATCGGTTGTGTTGTTCCAATGTAGGGATACGTACGTCATTTTTACCTGAATGGTCCCCCGAAGCAAAATATAAACCAATCAATGCCGTGACGTCATCAAATCTTATTTTTTCAAAATTGGCTGTTTTCCCATAATAAAATTCCTTTTTAAGATTCAACATCTGTATATTGTTATTTAATAATTAATATCCATTGTCCCCGCATGAAGGTGAAAAAGATGGGTCCATAAGTCTACAAACTGAAAACATAATGTAACCGTAACCCACGAACTCTTCCCCAGGGCTGGCAAGTGGTAACTTATATCAAAATCAATTAATTAGGCTAAGATTAATCTTGCATTGTTTTATCCTATTTATGTTCGAAGTGTCATTTGTATGACTCAATTGGTAGAGCTTTTAACATAATGTTTGAAACTGGTTTGAGTTGTATATATTCCAAATTATATTATTGAAATGTTAGTTCTTAGTTTATTTGAATGTCCAGGAAGTCATTTATGTTACCTATTTGCTATATGCCACGTTTTCTTTAAGACATTTGAAGAAAAAGATGTTTTATTTTCCAACCACACTTAACCCATGTGCTTTCAATGTCAAGTGTTCTTGCTAATTATAGCGACTTTGTTAGGTGGTATTGTTTAATGAGAGAGATTCGACATACCCCTGAAACAGGTCTTGTTTCACTTAGGGAGTTAGCATGAGTGACAATGCAAAACCATGTCAGCAATGTGTTAATTAGAATATGTGGTAGAGATGGTTTTTTTTAGTCAGGCGTTTGGTATAGACTGGCACCTCTAATCAATTAGGTTGTCTTCCACATACTTAAATCAGGGATACCACACTTGAAATTGGTCGCTACATATATATTCATTCAACCTCTTCAACACAGTTTAACAAGTTTGGCTTAGGACCTATAGTAAATTGGTTAGAAGTATTTTAATACTGTTGCAGAGTTTGTAATTTAGTTGTGCTCAAATGTGAGGGGTTAGTTGGTTTGCAACAGGTTTCCCTGTCTCCCAAACTTAGCAAACTTATTCACTTCCATCGAGAGCTGCATCTGCTCAACATCTAAATCCATCTCTGCATGTGAAACTTAGGCCATTAAAATATTCAAAGTATATTCCATCATTGAAGGTCTCCCATTATTGTTCCATCATATGAAGTTGT
Organism: Ophioderma brevispina; assembly: GCA_023653785.1. Classification (NCBI taxonomy): domain Eukaryota; kingdom Metazoa; phylum Echinodermata; class Ophiuroidea; order Amphilepidida; family Ophiodermatidae; genus Ophioderma; species Ophioderma brevispina. Next base: position 30,022 of record JAMKCH010012961.1, read on the forward strand.
CAACATCTATGTATTTAAAGTCATCTTCAAGTATAGCTGCGGTCTTCTTGTGTTTTTCTGTATTCATTGTATTAATCGAATCGAGTAAATGCCCCCCACGATCAGTCGGCGAGTGAACTCACAGAGTACCCCTATTTCTATTCTGTACAATAGTAAGGACGGCTAATACCCTTACCGTGGACATGAATGAGCAGACGGATCCCGTGTTAGTTTTAGGAGGCTTACAGCCACTTGCGCGCTGCTGCGGGTTCTGCGTCTCGCGAAAAAAATTGAACGGTTTTGTCGGGTACTTCGGGAGATAAAGTAAGGCTGTCACGGAATACCCCACCAGGACAAGTTGCAGCGCTCCACGCGTTTTGGGACTGTTGTCTTACTTGTCAAAATGGTATCCAAATCTCAGCGAGATTGCGGCATGGCACCACTTGACACCGGCTTTGGCTTGAACATCACCAGCAGGAATTTGAGCGTTGGAAATACAATGATCAGCAATGCCCCCACGTTTATGGCAGCACACAAAGGCAAACTATTGCTGCAACGCGTTGCGAGAAAGTAGCAAACGCGTTGCGACATTTCGTCAACGCGTGGCGACCATTTCAGCAACGCGGTGCTGTGTCGGCCAATCAAAACATGAATATTTGTGACGTATTTCAAAAAATAGACCCACAACGCGTTGCTAGATACTTTGCAAAGCGTTGCAAACCTTCACAACGCGTTGCGAGCTTCACAACGCGTTGCAAGTCACAACGCGGTGCTAAGGGTAACAAAGCCATCAGGGTAATAAACGTATTGCCGCAACGCGTTGTGAGAAAGTCAAAAGCGTGCGAACCATTTTCGGCAACGCGTTGCGACCATTCAGCAACGCGTTGCGGTCGGTCGTCCAATCAAAATCATGAATTTCATGTACGTATTTTCAAAAATATAAAATATCACAAACGCGTTGCGACCTTTACAACGCGTTGCAAACCTTCACAACGCGGTGCAGCAATAAGTTACTACCTTATTGCCTTCACAACGCCGTTGGAGTTTTACAAACGCGTTGTGAACGCTAGCAACGCGTTGTTGTGATGGCTTGCAACGCGTTGTGAAAAAGCATAAGGGTCTACCACGTATTGCCGCAACCGCGTTGTGGATCTATTTTGAAATACGTCACAGAAATTCATGATTTTGATTGGCCGTGGCCGCAAGTCGTTGCCGAAATGTCGCAACGCGTTGCTTTACTTTCTCACACGCGTTGCGGCAATACGTTTTAACCCGTATGGTTGTTAACCTAGGCAAAACGCGTGTGAAGATTCACGCGTTGTGAAGCCCGTAACGCGTTGTGAAGGTTCGCAACGGTGGGAGGTTCTCAACGCGTGCAAAGTATCTAGCAAGCGTGTGAGGCTAGTTTTTGAAATACGTCACAGAAATTCATGATTTTGATTGGACGAACAGCAAACGCGTGCGAAAGTCTCAACGCGTTGCCGAAATGTTTGCAACGCGTTGCTACTTTTCTCGCCGCAACGGCGTTGCAGCAATACGTTATGGCAGCAATACGTTATGGCTTGCCATACACGTTGAGATACTATGACGTGAAGGAGACCGTCACCTCACATGTGATACCAAGTTCGGTCTCGGAGTGGCATGTCTTCAGAAAGAAGAACCAATTGCGTACGCATCGCGTACAATGACCCCTTGTCCGCAGAATTACGCTCAAATCGAGAAGGAACTCCTTGCCATAGTGTTCGCATGCCACAAATTCTACGGTTACATCTATGGTAAACATACTCTAGTGGAGACAGACCACAAGCCCCTTGTAACAATTATGAACAAGCCCATGCATTCAGTATCGGCTCGACTTCAGCGAATGATCCTGCAGCTTCAGAAATTTAACCTCACTCAGCTCACTATAGTCTGCAAGAAAGGAGCAGAGTTATTTGTCGCAGATACTTTGTCTACAGTGACACTGAGCAAAGTCGCGATGAAAGGGACAAGTTTGAGGTTATGACCATCCTGCCTATCAGCCTCCAGACGGTTCCAGACAAGAAGAGCTGATAACTGCAACAACCGCTGACGCAGTTCTGCAAGAAGTTAACGGAAACCATCAAACATGGTTAGCCCAAACGCCATAGCCTACCTACAGAACTAAAACCATTTCCCCATTCCGAGATGAATTGGCTATTGGGGAAAACAACATTGTCATGAAAGGATGGAAAACCATCATTCCGCATTCATTGCAAGGTACGTACCGAAAGATACTAAATGATGGACTTAAAAGTCCATCATTTAGGTTAAAACCATGTTTAATCATTCTAGGTTAAAACCATGTTTAAATGATGGACACATATAGGTGTGGACGCGACTAAGCGCAGAGTACGCGACATTGTGTTTTGGTCTTCAATTGGACTACATTGAAAAGCTAGTGCCAAGTTGTAGCATCTGCAATAGTACAAAGCCCCATCACGAGAAAAAGCCCCTACACAGTTATCCTACATCCAGTCTACCATGGGGAATTGTTGGTGTAGACTTTTTCCAGTGGAACGGACTCCACTACGTAGCGATTGGCGACTCGTTCACCGGATGGTTTGATATGGCATCACTCCCTGACCTCAGCTCACATTCGGCGATTCATTGTACTCATGGCATACCAAAGACTGTATTTAGTGACAACGCAAGACAATTTCATTGCCAAGAGTTCGGCTGATTTCGCCAAATCGTATGATTTCCGCCATGTCACCAGCAGCCCCCAATTTTCGCAGTCGCACGGACTCACCGAGAGTACAGTAAAACGCGCCAAAAGATCTTAGAGAAAACTAAGCGAGAACAGTCTAACCTGCATCTCAATCTGCTTAACGTCCGGAATGTTCCAACCATCTCTGATCTTGGCTCCCAGCACAAAAACTCATGTCTTGGCGGCTTCGGACAACGATCCCGGCAACTGTACGCGGGACTGTACGTCTCCTCAAACCCAAAGTGAAAGCGCACGCCAAGCAACACCTTGAAAAGCGACGACAACAGTACTAGTAAATCGTCGTACGACAAAACAGCCCAGCCACTTCAACCGCTGAAACCTGGTCAAACGGTGCGCATGCAAACGACGAAAGGATTTGATCAATAGCTGTTGTAGCGCGATCGTCTAGTAATCCCAGATCCTATGTTGAGAAAGCAATTTTTTGGGAACTGAATGTCGCAAAAACAGCCGACATCTTTTGCTTGTTAATGAACCAGCTCCCAGAAAGCAGTCAAAGTGACATAATGTTACCGGCAGCACTGCAGCAAGCTCCCGGACCAGCACCGCAGCAACTTCCCGGACTAGCACCGCAGCAAAACCGCAGCCTTTCAAGCTCTCTCAGACAAGCACAACAGCAACCGCCAGCTGATCATCAGGCTCCTAGACCACACCAAGTTGAGATCAGCCAGGGTACAACCGCGGTAGTGAGCTCGTTCTGATCGTTTTCAAAGCCCAAACCCAGGACTCTGACTATGCCCACTAATTTACACACGCAACAGATGTAAATTACTGTTGCGTCAGTGCCTTAATACGAAGCCCATGTTTCAATCCATTATATAGAGATCAGTGAATCCAACACAGAACAATTTTAATGTTAATCTATCGCAATCCTGACTATTCTGGTACCAGTGGTGTAGTGGAGGGTATACGTCTATATGTACTGATGTCAAACATTTAGTATACACCTTTTGTTGTCAACTTACTGCAGCTTTTTAGAGCAGCAATGATCACGTATACTTGGCATGCGTATGCATTGAACAAGGAGTCTTCATGGGCGGTAATGATGATGAGGTCAAAGGTTCATTCAGGATCAACTTAGGGTCATTAGATTGCTCTACACGTATTCTTTAACCACACAATCGGACGACATATTTGGACAACTACGCAAAACTTATATTATTATAATGGTTATATTTGACAGAATGGTCTGAAAAACATGAAAGCCTAGTGCGTGGGTGTTGGAACGTTGTAAGAAACATTTTGACCAAATATTCGTAAAAAACGGACAGTAAAAGCTACTCAAACTGTCTAGTCGTTTTATCAACATCCTAAATTCTTTTGGTTTCACTCCAACATTGGTCTGAACCTACTAATCGTTCCGGTTCACATTCTGGATTAGTTATTTCCAGGATGTGATATCAGTTGTCAAGAAAGTAGCAGTGACAATATAATACTAGACCATTTTAGTAATTGTGTAAATCAAAATCTGAGTTCTTGACCCTGCCGGATTGGCTCATTAAACAGCATAATGACTGTGCTGCTGCCGACTGGCAGACTGTGTCAATAGAGGTTTGCTGTTTTAATCGATGACTAGGAAACAAAAGAATCGAACAGGCTTCCTATTTACCATAATTGCAGTCCATTCAATTTAATGTTGTGTGCAACCTTGGGAATAATCTTGTTTTTGTTATACATAACATGGTACAATAACAGCGGTTTCGGATTTGATCCTGTTTGAACAAAGTTCAGCATTTTCGGGTGATGGACCACACAGGCCACAGCTCATAGCTCTTTCTCTCTGTGACTTTCAAGATTAATCTTAAGAAGGCTTGATCCCAGGGGGTGAAGCCCATTCAAAACCAGTGGTCCGTTGCTGGCGCGACATTTTAATATTGAGGAATAATTATTAGTTTGGTGCTTGATACACACATAATGTCAATTCGATTACAAACAATCCGGCAATATCAGTTGTTGGAGGTGGGTGATATGGGTGGTTAAATTTTTGTCCTACCCATGGCCACACAACGATTGAAATGGAAACGTCAGTCGTCTTGATTTAAATAACGGCCTCAATGATACATCTGTCACCTAAGCGCGCTTGCATAGAGAAAACAAGAGTATCTGAGCACAATGATCTAGGTGCACTATTCTTACACATGGCCACCTCTAAACACAACATCAATTTGTATCACTACGGATTGGGTATATGCAAAGCGGCACCCACAGCATATGGAAGAAGCGGAGGCAGCCATTGCTTTCTATGGTTGATACTCTATGTTTTCTATTGTGGTCGGCAAAACATGCGAGACGATGAATTTCTAAAGATACGTCAACGTTTGCCTCTCTATCTATATAGTAACCTCCTGGTGATCACCCCAGGTCCTGAAAAGCCTTCTCCAATAGGAGGAATTTAAGAACTCTCGGGCCGTTTGCAAACATGCAATTTACATGTACCTCCTTCCAAGTTACTGGAGAAGTTACTGTGGCGGCATCACAAGTGGTTAGCCATGTCAATACTTGTGCTTTATGAACCAATGCATCAGCCTATCGTGCTTCTCATTCTACTGAACGGCTCTTGCCTGTGTTCATAATGATTTTGGAACAGAACAATGCAAGTGTTTGTTATGTGGTTCATAATGCCTACTGATTTGCAATGAAATATTGACTTCCACAGGGCTCGGTCATTGGACCGTTCGGATTGTTTTCTACACTCATGCTATCGGTCACATTATTACGTCATCATGGAGTTCAGGACCATCTTTACGCTGATGATATTAAAATGTAAGTCATGTTTTGATCCCTATTATTGGTGATGTTGACTGTGCGATTTATAGACTCTCATGGTGTGATCGATATTGAGGAAATGATGACTTGCAACAAGTTTTAATCAAGCAAGATTCAAGATTTTTTGCTTTGCAATCTTTGCATCTTCTCCATATCCTTGCAAACCTTTTCAAAATCTAAGAAGTCTTCCACTTAAGGACACCGTTTGTTTTTCTATCTACAACCATACTCATTCTGGTGTCATTTTTTTGACCCATCATATGACATGTCTAAACCCATATCACTCACCGTTGTAGATCCATAAATTGGCAAATCCGTAACTCTATCGCTTTCGCCGTTTCATAGACTTTGATACTTGCCATCATATTAGTGTTATCCAATTGGATTATTGCAATGTACTTTTGAATGGACTGCTAAAGATCTAAAACGTCTTCAAAGGCTACAGAATAAGTATGCTCTTCTGTTCTGCTTACCACCCCAAATTGCTAATGCAACAGCGCCAACGAACTTCTTGGATCAGCTCCATTGGCTTCCCATTGGCTTCTCCCGTATCCAATCTGGCTGATTTTTCCCGCGCCTGTCTAGTTCCACTCGCTGTGTATCGAGTTTTCCCCCCCATATGTCGAGTGTGCAGCGTATATGTCGAGTTTGTACAGCGCTATCGGTCCAGTTTGGCCCTCTATACATCGGTTTTGCTCTCTATATGGTGAGTTTGACATAAATCATTCCCGTTTTCCTCTTCCCATAAAAAATCATGCCGAGTTTCAACTCATCGACATGATTTTTTCTCAACATGAGGAAAACTCGACATGATTTTTTTCTGGACATTAGGAAAAATGGACATGAATTTTATGTCAAAACTCACCATATAGAGAGCAAAATCGATGTATAAGGGGCAACACTGGACAGATGCGCTGGTAACCTCGCATATAACGCTGCACACCTGACATGAGCAACTCGAGTTTGCTCATGTTGTAAAAAAATCATGTCGCGTTTGGCTCATGTTGAAAAAAAATCTGTCGAGTTTGCTCATGTTGAGAAAAAAATCATGTCGAGTTTGTCTCATGTTGAAGAAAAAATCATGTCCATTGCACATGTTATGAAAAAAAATCATGTCCATTTTTTATTTAAAAACTCGCCATGATTTATTCTGGACATGATTTATGAACCTCGGCACATATAGTTCGAACTGGATAGGCAGCGCTTAAACTCGACATATAGCGGGGAACACTCGATATACAGCGCATGAAAACTCGACATGCGAGGGATAACTCGCCATGATTGATACGTGGAGCGTTGACAGAATCCAGGCCACTGCATTGTTTACAGGTTCATCTAGCACCGTCAACTTTGAAGTACAAATGGCCAAGAAAGAAGAGCTGGAAAGAGAGCTTTCTCAATTGCTGCACCTAAACGGTATAATGCTCTTCCAAAAATTCAGAGCATACCACGTTCAAATCCAAGCCACAAAAGCATTATATCCTATTGATTGCTATCAGTCTTGTTTACCTTGCAGATGTATCATATTCTTTGCTTTCTGTTGCTATTTTTTACTCCTCATTGGGCTTTGTATCAAGGGAAAAGGTGCATTGTAATGTTGTTATGTTATGATTCCGACCTTTTTGCTAGAAAACCGTTGCTATCTCAGCTTTTATCACTTGAGGTGAATTTATCACTTGCGGGTGTTTAAATCCTAAACATGTTAGGATTTAACGTAGAAACATGTAAAAATCTAAAATGTTTAGGTTTTAAGGGGTTGGTCATCTATACTTCCCGCCCTATTTTTATTCAAATCTCGCATAAAATACGGCTTTCATCGATATGATCGAAACATTCAAGAAAAAATCGGGGCACCGATTACTTTTGAGTTACAACCATTACAAAATACACATTTTCGCCAAAATTAACTACATAAGTCCATGGGAAAAATCATTTTTTCGAGGAAATTTTTGGTTATAGCTAAAGATTGAGCATAATTTGTGTGATTTGTTTTAAGAAGGTGCGCACTCATGTCAGCTTTCTATTAAAACAAAAAAATTATGGGGTTTCACCGGACCTTTTTTGAGATATTCTGCGAAAAAATCCTAGTTGTTTCTTGAAAAAAATGAACCCTTGCGACATCTTAGTGACGTAAAGGCTCCGACAAAAAAAACGCAGGAGAATAAAGAATAATAAGCAAACGAGTTGAGCGAGTTGTCTCTGAGTGTTGAGTGACCCAACGAGTATCGATCTCGATTTTAGGCTTTATAAACATCGCTTTCACCTTTTTTTTATTATGATCTAATACGAGTCGGTTATCATCTTTTTGTAAATCCTATTATTTTGCAGTTTGGGACAGGAGAGGCGGCAAATCACTCCCGGTTTAGACTTTTAGTAATATTAGGGTTTGATAGATGTTGTCTTAATAAGACCGACCATGTCAAATGAGGAGGGATTATTCCCCTGACCCCTCGAATTTTAACAGGAAATTTCAAATAAAATAACTATATAGGAAAGGCAACACTATCAGAAGGGGGGCCCACCGTCCCACAAATAAGCAGCAACATTTTTCCAGCCGAAATGAATACCGATACCAAAGTCGGAACATTGGGCAAGCTAAGGGATGTTTCTCTGTCTGATTATAAAGTACGAATTAGGCCTACCCAAAAGAATAAAAAAATAATGCATAGGCACCATTGGCGCAGTTTGAGCATAGTGAGGTCTCGTATCGGGCTTGACTCGAACTTATCTACATTTACGCATTGAACTAATCAATATACCGTATATTATTTTTCAAAAAGTGAATGAAAGCACCAGAGAAAATATTATTGTGGAAGGAAATGGGGGACAACAATAATCACGAATTCAGTAAATGGGGTAATTTTACTGCTGAGACTAAGGGAGACAGCAACAAGTCTCTGTTCGAGACAGATGTGCTGACAGCGCTCTAATAGGGAGGGCCAATTTCCCCTCCCCCATTCCTCACTGCCTCCAGGAGGTCAGGGAAACACACTGGAAGAGAAGAAGGAAACAGTTTTGTAAAATGACCCGATAGCGGTTTAATGAAATCTCTAAAAGGAGGACAAGTGAATAATTAGTACATTTGGATTACCTTCTATTTTTCATGAAGCAAACACCTAGCAAAACACCTTTATTCAGAAATCTGACATATTATAAAAACAGAGACAGATATTACAGAGACCATATATAACATTAATTATAGACTACTCGCTTGTCCTTATTCTTGACTCTTATTTCGTCAAGTAATAATACCATATAATACGTCGGGCTTGTATAAAGCGCCATTTCATCAAGATCACAGCGCTGATGCTTATTATTATTACGATGCCAGCAGGAAAACAGGCGTCCAATCATTCGCCGTTCACCTAGGTCGGCAAGTGCACACGCTTGGCCACAGCGGGCTCGAACACCCGCACGCAACCTTCAGATCATGAGTCGGCCCGTCATACCAATGGACCACATGTGCCTTCATTTAGTTCATTTCGTTAGCAGCGATAGTCTGTGATGAAATACTTTCAAATGAATAGAATGCGAAGATTCCATTTGAAGATGTTTTGTGTGATTGTCATTTCATAAACATTAAACTAGCAGTTTTCCAATGTGTAGTTACTAAAGGTTGTTAAATTTGATTTTTTCATGCAAAAAATACGTGTTTTAAGCAGTTTCGTCGAGTTTCTGTTAATTTTCTGCTACCATACAATAACCTTTGCATTTCTTTTAGTCAAACAAAAACACGTTATGTAACAGTCTGCATCTGCAAAATTTAAAAAAGCACCAGAAACAACAGCGATTTTCATGTAATTCAACAAATTCTACGTGTCCTTGTTTTTCTCTCATTTTGGTCTGACTGTTCTAACGAGTACACCGCCACAGGGGGCCAGATTCTCGATATCGGGCAATAATTAATAACATCTTTTCCGTTGAGAGTTTGGCCATAAATTTGGTAAAGGGTTTTTTTGTGATGCTGAATACTAATCTGGACGTGTTATTATGCTGTCAGATTAATTAACCGTTTTATCCATTTACAGGGTGTCCCAAAAAACCCAACCTTCGATTCGGTTCAATAATTAATTATCCTCTTTACCGTTGAGAGTTTGGTAATAAATTTGGACTATAGGTTGCTTCTGGATCACGCCAGTAAATAACAGGGGCAAAGTAACAGAGGTCAGTCCAGTCTTGCTGCAAATAATGGTGTTTTTGCGCACCTTCGTCTAAGTATACCCTAAAAAACTGACAGAAATGGCGATGATCTGGGTTGCAAATCATGGTTGCTAGAAGATTAAGTATAAAATCTGCAGGGGTTTTTTTGTGATGCGGAATCCTAATCTGGCTGCTATACTGTCAGATTAACCGTTTTATATAACAGGGTGTCCCAAAAAATAAACAACCACCAAGCGCCCTCATTTTGATACCTAATTACATATATGTAAATATTTTAAAAACATTATTAAAACTGCAGTTCAGTAGCTTTTTAAAAACCGAAAACAGCTTTCAGATCGGTTGTAAAGGTTAAAGGAAGCCGTTAAGACCATAACCGAAATGTATCCTCGGCAATACTGCAGATGGTAAAGGACCACAGACTCGCAGACCAAATATTAACAATTTATAAACAAAAAAATACTCTTGATACATATTGTACGTTAATATCAAATATTGCAAAAATATCTCAGATAATGCTATCTGAGTCCGGAAATAATATAAATTTTGATAGAATTGAACATATCTGGCGGGCATACTTGCACCTAAACAGAATGTAATTGCCAACAAAATTCATATTACGTGTAAACTTACTGTAAAAGCGATCATTTTCACCAATCGACATCGGGAGGAAGATTTAAAACGTCTTTCTTGCTGCCTTGAAAATGAAGTCCATAGGCCTATAGTTCGAATGAATGGAGACTGAAGTTGTTCATAACTGTGTTACATTCTCTTCCTTATACATTACCACCCCCCAATTGATACAGTACAAAATGCTGACCACAACTGGATTTTCCATTTGCGGAAAATGATGCAATTTCCGGATGGCAAATGCTATGCGATGAAACAAACACAAATGATTCCCAATAACAGACCTTTGTGGAGCACTTTTATTTAGACATCCCTGTAATTGAAAAATATGATAAATAAGAAATTATTAATTATAACTAATCCTAATTGATACATGGAAGTTGTGATTTATAAATAAATACATCGGTAGGAGTATAATATGAATAATAAATACGCATAGCAATATTTTAGGATGATTGAGAGTTGGCTTTCTAGGAGCATGGCCTTGTCTCTTCAGAGCTTCCGCTTTCTTCATTTTCATTGACAGAACCTTCGCAAGGAGCAATGTTTGGATCAGAATGAGCCATTAGCCTCCGCATGAGGTCCTCCTTAGTCTTCATTGTGAAGACCTTCCTGTGAAGAAACTCTTGGAGTTCTGACCTTCTTGTTAGACGCTTCTTGTGGATCTTCACTTCGCTATGCCAATGGGAGCTCCTGGGACCTGACCGAACTTGATACGCAGGCAACAGAACCTTGGGAAACCTTGTGCATATAATACATGGCCAGGAGTGAGATGTAAATTTAGACCCCTACTGGAATTAATCGTCCCGTCAACGTCTTTGATACCAAGCGGACGTAGAATTAAAGTTCTATAACATATCCAAAATCCGCAAAAATCCGCTTTGGGAATTTTTTTATAAGCATTTGAAAAAAGAACTAATTTTTTCGGTGGAGAGGAATCATTCTCTATAGTTCGATCAGTATGATGCGGGCTTGAACGCGCGACCACTCGCGTCCATGTCTGAGCGATCTATGCGCCTGTGTCAACGCAGGCGCGTTCGTAGCCACATAAGGAAATTGCGTTCGCGCTTCGCGTAAATGATAAAGGTCTGCAAAATATTAGACTACTTCGTAGCCCGTGGACTGTATTGATGGGTTCATCAAGTACATGTATTCTAATTTAGTCGGCATTTCAAATGAGTGCAGATGGTATTTTAGCCCTCAGAAGGGGTTATTCCATCTTAATGCGTTTCCATCTTTCTTTTGACTATTTCCCGGTATAATCAAACAAATTTATTGTGAGAGTATATACACCGACTAAAAATGGGGGGTTACATTTAACCATTTATGGTCGAAAAAGTGTGGAATGTCTCATTTCAGGTCTGTAGCTGTATCTGACATGACCTGTTTAGACAGAGATCCTCAGATTTTTGTAACGAAATGGGGAATTAAGGAGACTTGTAAACATACGGTATCAAATTTGAACACATAGGTCAGTCTGCCCCATAGACCTACCAGATTGCTTCTAACTCGCAAATATATAGCACTGATGGTCTCCGCAGGATCCGTGAAATCATACTTCTACCTAGCTCGATATTCAATTGGGACAAACCTGTCTACTTATATGTGAAATGACAATGAAAACCAGGTATATGTCGTGCGTAATCCAACATGTCACATGTTAAAAATCAATTGAAAGGATGTTGTTATAGTAATGCAATCCGACGAAACAACAGTTTCATGGCATGTGACAATTTAGGTGATTAACAATCAAAATGTTCTGCTCTTGTGCACGAGATTATAGTCCAAAATAAGTATCCTTGTGAAGGAGTGATTAAGAAATATCAGTGATTGCTTAAATCAGCAAATCGAAAAAAAATCATCGAAAATCAATTGTTGCATGTATGTAACAAGTACAGGTATACTAACATAGCCTGCAAATTATAAGACATGCAGAAGCACCTAATAAGGACAGGATCGGAGATTTTAGTCATTATGTCCGAACGCGACACTTACTACAACACGTAATTGAATGGAGAATCGTATCTTGGAACATGTCGTTTTCCTTTTATGTCAATTATACAGCTGGAAAGGTACTGATGAGAATTTACAGACTTATCCTTCAAGTTTAAGCTATTCCTGCAAATTTCAAATATTTTCAAATCACGATAAGTGTCTTTAATAGCATTATATCACGGCGTAAACGAAGTTCAAATGAAGATTTTGTTGAAAAATGACTTTCATCATGATTAATGATATCGGATGCAGCCTTACGGCGAATGGATATTAGGCATGCCTATTTTGTCTACGCACCAGAGCGGACGCAATTTCCATTTTTGGCCAACTGAAATTGCGATCTGAACGCGCGTTCGCATAGCGATCGAAACTTTACGCGGTTAAGCGATGCATTAATGATCGAAATTAATCAGAAAATCTCTCTTCGCAATTTTAATTAAGTTCCTCTTTTAAAACGCGTAGGAATTTTTTCCCCAAAGCGGATTTTTGGACGGAGGATTTTGGATAGTTATGGAATATTAAATTTTTGCGTTCGACAGTATCAAAAACGTAGACGGGACGATAATTCCAGGCGTTTTAAAAACCTCGCACGGCATGGCCTTACCAATCATTATGGCTGGTATAGCCTTATGGCAGAAGCATAGGCCCTATATGTGCCCACAGCCGCGCCACGAGCAATGTTTTTTGTCTTAATTAGGGGCGTTAGAAACGCCCTCTAGGGTCCTGGGAGGCGGCTGGGGCAGCCAAATTTTGTTGTATCATTCACCTTAAAATTAGGGCTGAACTTTAGTGGTGGTTAGAACGTGGGCAATTACAGGACAAAAGTACTGTCATTTTTATAACCGAAGTGCGAATCAGTATCAAAATTCCTACTTTATTAGATATATGCACTTCCACTTCCAAGACAAGATATGAAAATAGTTTCAGAGAAAGTTAGTATGGATAAAAAGGGCAATTATAAAAATATATAAAAAGACAAGAGTAGGTTACCAGAGTCATCTAATTAAGGCTGTGATTGTAACCACCACTGAATCTGCCAAAATTTTACGCATTTTTGGGAAAAAGTACCTGAAAAAATTTACTTTGTGTAACACCATAAATAAACCAACGTACAACTTATACATCCTAGAAGTCAATGTAACTTTAATAATAGAGGCGTGTGTACAGTACTCTAGGGGCGTAAATCTACCGCTCATGTTAAAAGGTATGTTGGATTCAAAGAAATTTTGGAATTAATGTATTTTGGTGACGGCCCTTCCTACGAAAGAGAGAAATAATTGTTGTAATCGAGTGGGGCACCTTTAAGTCATCATTTACCAAAAATATTCCCTTTCATCTCAATCTGTATTCCACATGTTTTTTATTTTACCCCAATCTTAATTTTGTCTTACACCTAGGTAATTTCAAACCAACCGTTTTTTAATCATATTGGGGATTGCAGCTATAGTTATTGTAGTCCATGCATTAAGGACATCAATACCAAAATCCCTTCTTAATTAACCCTATACTTAATCTTATACTCAACTGGATCAAGCTGCCATTTGCCATCAAATCGATTAAGGTTTTGGTCAATATATCTTCCTGCCATAATTTTCCTTCAAACTCGCAACATACGGTTTCAACGATATGATCGAAAAATTCAAGAAAAAAATGGGGTCAACGGATGTCAACTATTTGAGTTAAAAAGAAAACCATTCCTACTACAACATTTTTTTTGCCAAAATTAAACTACATAAGTCTATGGAAAAAATCTTTTTTCGAGGACATTTTTGGTTATAGCTAAAATTTTAGCCATAACTTTTCTTGTCTATTTTTATATAATTTGCGCACTCATGACAGCTTTCAATAAAACAAAAATCAATGGGTGCACGAGTACCCTTTTGAGATATCTGCGACAATCCTGTATTTTTCTTGAAAAAATGAACTCCTTCTTGCTACATCTAAGTGCGTACAGCTCCGACAAAAAATCTCAGGATAATACGCACGGTTGAGTCGCGTGTCCCGGAGTGTTGCGTAACCAGCGAGATCGATTCTTTCGATTTAGGCTATAACCTTCGCTTTCACTTTTTTATCTTTTATGTTCTGAATCCTAGTTTCGTGTTATCACACTTTGGTTAAATCCTATATTCTGCAGTTTGTGACAGGATAGGCGGCATCACTCTGTTTAGACCTATTATATTAGGATTTTTAGGATTTTGCTCAAAGACCCGACATGTCAATGGGATTTTTCACCTGCCGTCTCGAATTAACATTTCAAATAAAATAAACTTTAATGAAAAGGCAACACTATTCGAAGGACCCACCTCCCCACAATAAGCACTGTTTTTTTTTCCCGGAGCAAATGCATCCCGACCCAAATTCGGAACATCGGGTAAGCTAAGAGCTTTTCTCTTTTCTTTCTCTGGATTATAAAGTAAGAATTACCAAAATAATAAAATAATGCATAGCCACCATGTGCCGCATAGTGAGGTCTCGTATGGGGCTTGACTCGCCTAGTAATCATATTACGCATTGAACTAATCAATATATATTATTTTTCAACAAAGCACCAGAATTATATATTTTTTGGGTAAATTGGACTAACAATAAGCACGAAATTCAATGTAAATTTGAGTATTTTTACTGCTATCAAGGGACAGCCCCAAGTCTCTGTTTCGAGACCATTTGGGCAATGCTCTAATGGGGAGGGCCAATTTCCCCCCTCCCCCATTCCATCAACTGCCTCCGGCTCCAATATGCCAGGGAGAAACTCAAGAAACCCTCGTTCAACAAAGGACAATAAAGGAATAGACCAGGCGTGAGATGTAAATTAGACTCCCCCTACCTGAATTAATCGTCCCGTCTACGTTGTTGATACCAGCGGACTCAGATTAAAATGTTCTATAACATATCCAAAATCGCAAAAATCCGCTTTGTTGAATTTTTTTATAAGCATTTGAAAAAGAACTGATTGTTTTTTCGGTGGCGAAGGAAATCATTCTCTAACGTTCGATCAGTATATGCGGCGTCCTGAAAGCGCGACCACTCGCGTCCATGCCCTGATCGCTAATAAAATGCGCCTGTTTCAACCGCAGCGCGTTCATAGCCAAATAAGGAAATTTGCGTTTCGCGCGTCGCGT
>JAMKCH010012962.1:0-25607 GCA_023653785.1 Ophioderma brevispina
TAACACTTTTTCTTTAGTATTTCTTTGTGCTTTGCCTCCAGTGTGATCTCACCAACCAGTCGTTTAACCAATTCACTCTCATCTGCATATTTTGACCCGCAGCTTTTACATACTAATGTCTTCTTTCTTCCAATGATGCTACAACTACCATTTTTGGTACATTCTGCGCAACAGTCTGTCGACCATCTTGCATCTACACTCAAAACTCGACCGAAGACAAACTTAGACGTGGGTCTTTGCTTAGCATTTGTACGCTCTTGGACAGTGTAGTTACTTCTCTTACTAGCAACATATTCGGGGGAGGGTTTCGCTTCTTGCGATAACAGCTTTGGTTTTGTTCCATTCTTAACTTTTGCTGTTTGAACCTTCACATTTGTTGTAGCCAATCTAAAAGACTCGTACTTTGGACTACCTGCCGCAGAAGGGCTTTTCTTTTGTCCAGGATGGTTTCGTACTTGCGGTATTATTACTTTACTGATATTCGCTTTATCTCTACTCCATATGAATTCCTTTTTGGCTGGTGAATAATTTGATGTAGGTGATGTTCTCGGTTTTTCTATTTGTTTTCCAGGATCAGATTTGCTTCTCATTTCTTCCTTCTTTGCATGTGGCGTAAATGGTTTTGGATCAAATGATGCGCCTGCTTCAAGTTTCACGTTCGCAATTCTTACTTTAGATATTTGTCGTTTCACTTCTGGACTCACTCCAGGTTCTGGTACGACATGCCTTAACGTTGATGTATCGTAGGGCAATGTATCATAGGGGGTTGCCCTACGATATTCAATATCTTGAATATCCTCTTCTGGGTCGACATAATCCTGTTTTAAACAAAGATAAAAACAGAATATTGATAGTAACTATTGACACTAATTCCTTTGAAGCTTAAACAGTTCAAATAATGTTCTATTAAAAGAGGCGATCTACAGAGGTCTTGCGTATATTCAATATACTCATAATATAAAGGTTGATTAACGATGACGTGCCTAAGGTATCTAAGGTGTTTTCACTCACATTAGTGCGTATAAAGGGGTCCATGGATCCTCCAAGAAAACCAATTTCCCGAGGGAATTTTTAAATGAAACTCATACCACCTCTTTATTATTATTATAAGCTTTATTTAAACACGGTAAACACCCGTTCAACAATAATACATTGATCTTCCACGGGGCCGTGGATTATACACAAATAAAAACAAAGAAAATTTTACACCAAAGATAAATTCATAAAAATACATAATATACAAAGTTATTAAAATCACTGATAAAATACCACATAAATATACAATGTAATGAAATATAAAAAGTAGGATCAACAAATTTATGTACAGAAGACATTGTAAGATTAAAATTGCACAGGAGTTAGCACGGTATGAAATATTGCTAGCATAAATAGATGGAACAAGATACATCAACATTTAAATATAATAAATAGCTCAAATTAATACTTAAAAGTTGCTTAAAATGATGAACATCGTGAGCTTGCTTCAAATCACTATCCATAGAATTCCATACTATTGCACCACGGTAACCAAGGCTTCTCTTTTTATAATTCGTTTTTGGCCTTTGAATTTGTAGGGTTTTATATCCCCTTAAATCATACTGAGATTCCTTTAATACAAAACGATTTCTAAGATAAGTTGGCATGAGTTCATTCATAACTTTATACATTGTGACCGATTCATAATAATGCATTCGCTCAACTAGAGGAACCCAGTCTAATGAGGATATTGACTCAGTGGCTGACGCATAGTAATTAGCTCCAGTAATTATTTTAGCACATGTGTTTTGAATTTTTTGAAGTTTATCATAAACAATGGTCCCACAAGTACCCCAGATAATGCTACAATAATCAAAATACGGAGCAATAATACTTTTATACAGAATAGACTGCATGAAAGATGGGAGTAAACCCTTTGTTTTGCGTAATATATAGACTCCTAGAAGGGCATTCTTTCTGACTTGATCAACGTGATCCCGCCAGGTCAATTTTTTATCAACAATGACACCCAGGTGCTTACATTTATTTACTTTCTGTAGTCTTATGCCATTTATATTAACATTTAGATCCAAGTTCGCAATGTTGGCAAGTTTTTGCCTTGTGCCCATAAACATAACTTCACTTTTACTGACATTCAGACTGAGTTTATTCCTGATAAGCCAATTACTAACCTTAGTCAAGTCTTCATTCAACATATTAATTACTTCATCAATATTATTTGACGACGTATACAACACCGTATCGTCAGCATACATACTTACTTTTACATTACTGATACATTTGGGTAAATCATTAATATATATAATAAAAAAGCAAAGGGCCCAATATGGACCCTTGTGGAATGCCACATAAACATTTTGAAGAGCTGGACTTAACACCATTTATGCATGTTACATGGGTTCTTTCAGTAAGAAAGCTTCTAAGCCAATTAATACAATGGTTACTGATCTTGTACTCCTCAAGCTTTTTAATCAAAATTTCATGGTTGATTGTATCAAAAGCTTTCTTTAAGTCCAGCATTACCACACCAACATAATCACCATTATCAATCCAATTGTACCAGTCATCTGTAATATTAATTAGCGCAGTTAATGTTGAGTGGTTGGGTCTAAAACCCGATTGGTTTTCATGAAGTAAATTATTGGAATTAAGAGACTGTCACCTGAAATGTATATCAAATTAAGCGTAATGATCTACTTTTTCATATTATGTAAATAACTCAATTTCGCCAAAAATGTCAGTTACGACTTGTTGCACTCACATGACGAAATGTGTTCCGGTTAAACGTCTGAAAATTACGGGAAAATCATTGTTTTCGAAATGTGTCAAAATCGCTCAAAATGTAACAAAAATGTTTCCACGACCCTGCTTCCATAGCATACACCAGTACACTTTGTAAATCATTTGGACGTCTATATATGCTCCAGAATGACCAATTTACATACATGTATATATGTATCACGAACCATTTCATACATTCTTGTATTTGTGGGAGTAGTAACTATAGGTTTTTACAGCAATGGCGCGCAGTCGCTCGATGATGAAATTGCTTCTTTTCAGCACAAAGGCTTAATTATTTTTTTCTGATTATGCAATTGTGTTTCATGCATATGAACATACATGTACATAAGCATAAAAATATTTTTGGCAACAGAGTTTGCTAATTTATATTTTTAAAATCACACTCCCGTTGGTGTTAATTATCTCATTAACGGGCAAGGATTTTTTTATGGAAAAAAACGCAGCTTTAAGTTAGACAATTTACCAAAAATAGAGTTCAAAAATATTTTTAACGAGTGAGATATCGCAAAAAAATAACCTTGGGTACCAAGAACCCCCCCCCCCCCTTTAGCACGCAAGTGTTAACTCTCGTCTACCTGAGCCATTGTTTGTAACACAAAACCAAACTGTATTTTTGTCAGTTTTCAGCTTACTTTCATGACAAACTTCATTCTTATCACGAATGAAAATTATACCTCGAGATATCCAGATGTTTGATCGTCGTTGTCGTTGAAATCTAGGTTATCGTTGACATCAGAATGTAGCGAAGTGTGGGTAACTCCAAAGGCTCCAACTTCATCGGACTCCAGAGACGGATCTGTAATGTAATGTCACATTTGTGTATTATTGTCACAGGCAAAATTAGGGATCAATTCCGCATTCTTTGTTATTTGATAATCAGAGTGTGATGAGTACTAGACTATGGGACGTGGACCAAATAACCAACTGTATAACAAATTCTGTAGTCCCCATCGAGGGGCTAAGGGAAAACCAAGTGTAAATTCATAATAAATTATTACAATCACATAACTGTCTGTTCCCGCACATAAAACTGGCACATTTTCTTAAAAATAAATAAAATGTCACCTCAATTTCTTTTTCCCAATATCAGAGACCAATGGATATGTATAGACTTCAGCAAACCATGAGCTAATGATATTACAATGGGCCCGGTATGTGGGGCCATTGTTGTAGCCAGGTGTTACCACCTCCACGATTCGAGTTGAGTGACAAATACCCGTCCTCTCTCACAATAACTAACCAGTGTACATTATAATATAGGCCGTTGACACTAAATTTTCTTCTGAAACGCGGTAAATTGTATAGTTAAGCAATAAGTTACGGATTTTGGTTCTGCACAAAGTTGTTAGGTCAAAGCTTGCCCAGCAATATTCTCTCATGATGTTTGTTCATGTTTCTTCCTTTTCGAATAAATGATGAAAAACATGGCCAAAGTTAATTGGACACGCACTATAGAAGCTCAATATTTATTTATTTGTGAATGAGGTTAAGTATTTTGTCCTGAAAACGTACTCAGTCTAAATTGGAGAGCGGTAACAGCTGAAATCTATTCAGCTGCACGACAATATAACAATGGTCCTGCGCTCCCAGATGAAAGGGAATCTGAAGTGTTTTTCTACACCGCATACCGGGCCAGTGATTGAATAGCTTTAACTCCATTGTTTGCTGAAGTCTATGTGTATCCATTAGTCACTGATATTGGGGAAATGAAATTGAAGTGACATTTTATTCTTTTTCAAGAAAATGTGCCAGTTTTATTTGTGGGAACAGACGGTTATATGATTTTAATAATTTATTATGAATTTACACTTGGTTTTCCCCTAGCCCCCCGATGGAGACTACAAAACAACAACATAGAAGGACATGTCCCACCTACTAAATACATTCAAAGGCTCCTTACTCTCGATTCCTGAACAAGTGCAGAACCTTTTGGGTTAACCAATTACCCTGCTCTGGGATGCGGCTATGAGGTTTAGGTTGGGATTGAAAAGTGGTGGCGCTATTCACATACCGCATTGACGTATCTCAAAATCTATATAGTTCTTCAAAGATGGTGCTCACGTGAGGTTGAAAATGAACTTATATGTTTTTCAATGGGAGTATTATTTGGTCGTGTGCACCCTGTATTCACATGTCAAAATATATCCTGTATTGGAATGACAAGCCAAAAGGTGATTACATTTTGTAGCAATGCGTTGTTTTCGAAAGCAACGTGTCGGTTTTCCAAAGCAACGCGTTCGTTTCGAAAACATTTTCTTTCGTTGGAAAGCAATGCGTCGCTTTCTAAAGCAATGCAATGCTTGGGGGAAAGCAACCCGTTGCCAAAAGCTTTATTTCTATTGGCTGGCTAAGTAACGGGTTCTGGCTAAGTAATAAATTGCAGAGTGTAATATTGCTATTTTTCTCAGTCAGCCAATAATGTAGATACAGCGTTTTTCCGTGGGACTTAAAAAAATAACTGACTAGCTCGTTTTACATTGATGTTTATTATATTAAGCCATCGCATGAAAGGAAATATTGTTAATTTACATCAGCCAACTAAAAACTTTTTTCGACAATAAATACAGCTAATAAATTTATAGTTTAACCATTTATTGTGTATGGGAATCGTAAAAGTTGCATATTTTCTTTAAATTTGACAAAATGTCATTCAATTTCTTCCCCGGAATATCAGTGCATCATACTATTCAGTAAATCCGCCCGGCATTCAAAGGACAAAGCACTGCAGATTCTTTTTATCTGGAAATTCGGAGCTTTGGTTATTGCCCATGCAGTTGAAAAGATTAAAGGTGTTATCACCGCCCAAATTTAGATTGAGCTGTTCTACTGTGAGTTCAACTCATTTTGACCGTATTATTTCATCATTTATTGGAACGAAGATGAACAAAAGTCATGAAAGAAATGGTGTTTGGCAACCTATGACCTAAGGGGTTCCCAAAAGATAAGTTCCCCCCCTAAAATTCGAGGACATTTCGTTGCATAACTTCACTTAGAACTGGAATTTTAGAAAATTTAAAAAAAATTGAAAGAGAGGAAACTATTGGCTCTGCGACAAAAGTCATGGCTCTTCATAAAAACACCTTTGGCATCAACACACACTCACTTTTTCCAAAAAAGATGTTGTCAGAAAAAGTGGCACTTTACCGTATTCAAAGGTCTAAAGTCGAGAAATTATCCATTTGCAACAATGATTTCGTTTCCTTTCTTTATTGCGGTCTGAAGTAAATAAGCTTAAAACATTGATGCATAGGCAAGCAAATAAACAAACAATACAAATATGGAGGAAAACAAACAAAGAGATGTAAGCTTTACATTCATCAGTATCAAATAAAGTCATTTTCTTTGCATAATACTCTTTTTTTTATGAATGAAAGTGGTAATGTTTGAAATGCCTGTTTCAAATCAAAATAAGCTTAATTGTTTTACTTCATCTGCACTGATGACATTAATGTAGTGTGTACACATGCTGTTTACCAATTTTCTGATGTTCTGCTGATGAATGTGGTTCCATGCTCGCTGGATAATTCCACCACGTTGAGCCAGAGTAGCGTTCTCCTTTATGTGTTGATCTGCTTTTCACCTGGTGTTGCTTACACAAATCTCATCTGCATATTCAAAACTGCATATTTGTCTTGTTTGTGTATTTGCTTGCCTATGCGTTGATGTTTTAAGCTTATTTACTTCAGACCGCAATGCATATAAAGGAAATGAAGTCATTTTTGTAAATTGATAATTTCTTTACTTCAGTCCTTTGAATACGGTAAAGTGCCACTTTTTCTGACAACATCATTTTTGGAAAAAGGGAATGTGTGTTGATGCCCAAAGTGTTTTTTGAAAAGCAACGACTTTTGTGGCAGAGCCAAATGTTTCCTCTCTTTGAAACTTTTTAAATTTTTTCTAAACATCCAGTTCTAAGTGAAGTTATGCAACGAAATGTCCTCTAATTTTAGGGGGGGAACTTATCTTTTGGGAACCCTGTATATAACATCTCTTGCTGAACCAATACCCGTAACTTATTTGCCGAACCTAATTTCTATTTAATTCACCACGTTTTTAGAAGAACACAAAAGTAAACGGTATCCATCAACATCCTATATGCAAGATATGCAATATGGTACCGTGTATTGCTGCTCTCTAAATGTCTTAGATTAAAACAGAGGACAAATCTAAATTTTGATTAAAATGTTTAATCTATTAGATTTATTATTTTGATTAATTTTTAATCCAAATTTGGATTTGTCCCTGATAGCAATCTAATTAGACTGGTTTTTAATCTAAGAAATTTAGAGAGTGAGATTACCATAAAACCGCTGTTTTTTGAATAATTTCATCCATGATCGGCACCAGTTTACCTGTATTTCGTATAGGTCGATGAATACCAACGGTGTTACAAACGCGGTAAATTGATTGAAATGGTGTTATGCAGCAAGTTATGGGTTATGGTCCTGCGCAAATATGTTAGGTCACAGGCTGTCAAACAACATCTCTTTCATGACTTTTTTCAGCTTCATTTCCAGGCCATGAGGCCAGAGAGAAAAAGATGCTCGGACAAGGACCAAGGTGGCGCACCCCTAGGAAGTACATAATTCTTCCGTAATAAGTTTTCTAAAATTATAGAAATCATTTTTACGTGTGTTTTCACGTCTAGTATGTGCACATTTTCTAGGAAAAATTAATGGCATCTCAATTTTGCCCTGAACATCAGTGACCAAGGATGTGTACACAATGATTCATTGACTCCAGCAAATTATGGGGGCTATTGATAAAAATCCGTCGGTATGCAGGGGACCAAACACTTCAGATTACTTTTCATCCGGGAGTGCAGAACCATTGCTTTATCCACATGGCAGCTGAAAAAGCTGTTAGGTGTTACACCCCATGGATTGAGATTAGCTATTTTGATGACATGGAACACAGATTACATGTTGTCCTTTTCACGAATAAATAAGAGTTCTACTGTGTGTTCCAATTAACTTTGACCACTATTTTCATCATTTTTCGGAAAGGGAAACGAAGGTGACCAAAAAATGGGTTAAAGTTTAATGCAAAAAACTGTGACCTAACATCTTTGGAGAGAACCAAACCCGTAACTGCCGCGGAAAATACCAGTTCTATTCATTCTTCTTCTTCTTGGTATGAGGCAGCAGCTAAGTTAATTATGTGAAAGCGCTGGAGCCAAATCACTGTTGATTGTTGGGGTTTGAGAAATCTGGTCCACCCGGTGGACGAAAGGTAGGGCACTCATTGAGAATGGATCCGCAGTCGTGATGGAGAACCACATTGGCGGCTGCGATGGCCGCAGGCCCCCATCGGTGCATATTGCTAATGAAGCGACCGACTCCTGTTGCGAATCTGGTTTAAGTGACCATTCCTTGCGTGGGTGGTTGCTGCCAGGTGGTAGTTATGTCTTAGGTGTAATAGAATAGAGAGTATCTAGCCAGGCAGGATTCCATGTCTGTAAAGATGTTGAATGGGGAGTTAGAGAGTTTAGCAGCGTTGGTCGGCAGAAAGAATCGGTGAGAGCGCAGTCTCTGTCTTACCAAGTTGGGTGTGAATTTTGACGTGTAGCAGCAGAGTTGTTTGTTGTCCAGAGGGCCTTATTCACTAGTTTGTGCGTGTGGTGTTCTCTCCGAAGTATGCAGGTGCAATGCCTGAAAGCACTGGTAGGAATTTCAGATGGAGTAGGACGGAGGCAGCCAGTGATCGTTCTCTCAGGGTCTCATTGAGTACTGTGTCCAGCGTTTTTTCTGTGAGAGTGTTGCACCACGGCTGGGGGGCATATTCAGCAGTGCTGAGACCAGAGCCAAGGCAGAGGTGCGTAGGGTCGTTGGGCTGGCACCATGAGGATCCAGCACGTCGGCACCAGGAGGTTATTCCTCGGAAATACCTTGGATTACGGACTCGAGGTGCCTGAGGTAAGTAAGCTGCCGGTTTTCAAGGCTTCACTCCCAAGTAGGTGGTTGTAGGATTGTCATGGCAGAGGCGCTCCATTGAGGTTTGTTTTGAATCTGGCGATGAGCCTCTTGGTGTTGAGGTGGAAGGCAGTAGTAGCGGTGTGCTCCTTGGCTTTTCGCCTCATTCAGGCTCCAGGTCTGCAGATATGCTGCAAGTAGGGGCATGTCTGCTAGTAAGTTGTGCTTTCTACTTCTGTCAGTTGCTGTCCGAGTGGCAGCGAGGGCAAGATCGTCGGCGTAGCCATATTGTCTAGGATGTTGTTAGAGGTACATCGCTGATATACAAGTTGAACAGCATAGGAGCCAGTAACGTCCTTGTGGTACTCAGTTCCTCAGACGACGCAGGACGATTACTCTGCCCCATCACTGGTCTTGAGAATAAAGCAACGGTTTGCGAGCATGTTACATATGAATTTAGAAGGTTGACGATCGGGATGGTCCTGAGAAAGCTGGAGGTTCAGGCCCTGGTTGTCCCAAGGTGTCGTATGCAATTCACCGCGGTATTAGCAGAAATCGAAAATCATTCACCTATATGAAATGAAGGTGGTAAAAACTGGTGCCGAAACAATTGAATAGAAAAGAGGTCCTAAGATTAACGTGATTAAGTTATGGGTCTTCGTTCTGCACCAATATGTTAGGGCCACAGTTGCCGAAAGCAACAGTTACTTTCGTTGGATTTTGTTTATCTTCGTTCCTTTTTGACCATAATACCTAAGAATATTCCGTGGTGGATGTTAGTTTTTGTTTGAAAAAGAGCATGAAATGTGAAAATGACAATTGCATTAAAATAATTGACCAGAAAGGAAAAAAAGGGTTTTAGCAAGTTAGGAAAAATGAATGGGGGTTGAAAATTACCTTCGGTAGCCGAGGGTAAATCTATCAGAAACCAGTTAGTTCGCCGATATGAGTAACCAAAAGACCTTATCCAAGCATCTTTTCCCTTTTGATGCGATAGGCTCTATCGAGATTTGACACCTTACAGCTTTTATCACTGTCGTATAGAAAACCGTCTTCAATAGGTTTATTGCCAGTAGCACGCCTACATCGCCAAAAATCTTCTGCTTCCTGATTTGCACTTGCAGACGTTTTGGGGTTAATACCTTCAGACTGTAGTCCTATATAATAGATTAAATATGTTGATATTCATAAGATCGTTATTCCGTTTTCAGCAATAAATGAATTCTTTCTCTCCTTTCCTCTCTACTTCTCTTTCTTTCTCGCCCTCTTTCTCTCTCCTCTCTCTCTCTCTCTCTCTTTCCTTTCCTCATTGTCAGCCTCTATTTACATACTAAAACTTCATACATTTCTCCTCATTAAGCCGGTTTGGCAGGAGACAAAGTCCGCCGGACTCACAGTCCGCCTACAAGTAAGCTCTGTGTGCCCATAACTCTCAAAATCTGCAACTGCAGTTTGTTGAACTGAAGGCAGATGATGAACTGTTATACTCTTTTACCAAAGAGGAAAATCACCTACCGCATTCTGGGTGAATAAATAGCAGTATGGAAAACTCCAAACATTGGGATTAACAGTGTCGAGTATATTTGAGACAACATACATTTGCGAGCAGAGTTTTCGTAAGTTTCGCAGCAGCATGACAAACGCCCATCTCGAGCTTTTCCTGCGCATAGCAACTACTTTATGGTTGGCCAACACCGCCAATACTTGGGTTCATCCCGCGGGTTCGAAGTTAGCCAATTACCATTGCTGTTCGAGTAGGTGGGTTAAGTTGACCATCCATATTACGGAATAAAGCGCAACACACGTAACAATGAGATTAATTCCGTACAATAACCCACGTACTCGAACACCAATGGTGATTGGCTAACTTCGAACCAGCGGGATGAACCCAAGTATCGGCGGTGTTGGCCAACCATACTACTTCGTACACATACCAAACTTCAAGGAAATCGCCATAAACAAGAAATGCAACTGTAGCCACTGAAGATAAGGTAGGCAAGACATATGCTCTTTTTAAATTTTTAAAGCAGAGGGGTATTGCGAGGGTGGCGCATAGTCTGTCATGTAGTATGTGTAATGTTATGTATGTGTGTGTGTGTTCCCAGTTTGGTTAGGTTTTTGGTTAGGTTTTCGTTTGTGTCTCCCTTCGAAAAGTTTAAGTCCGATTCACACCGCATGGGGTTAAGGTGCCACGGGGTTCCTTCATAGTGGATGGTGTCAAAGGCATGCACAGGTCAGAGGTCTCTGAGTCAGTTACACTGACTGCCATGTTGCCAGGGGTATGTCGGGGCAAGTTACTTGCAGAATTTTCGTATTTATTTGAACTACTTTGTTTGGGCATATTACCCAGGTAATGTACAACTTTTACCTACATAACCCTTAAAAAAGCAAGTTCACAACATTATCGTAATTGTACGTATACGTACTTTACGCTTTCTTCTTCTGACTGAAAAGGGTAAAATTACACACTGCTGAGCCGTTCAACAACCTAATTCAGGATGGGCCATGTGACGCACCAGGGGCCTTAGGCGGGACCTGGCACCACCCGTTAGGATTCGCACACACTTATATAATCTGTGTGGCCACCTCTGGCCGAAAGTGTTTGGGAAAAGTAAAAAAGTGACGTTCAGTTAAAATTGAAAAGAGTAGAAACTGGAACTTCCGGGCATATTTTGTGTTTATAAATTATTTTAAAGATAAAATCAGCCCACAATATCAGAACAAAAGGTGTATGAGGCCTTACTACTGAGTAATTACAGTTTTAATTTTACACCCATGCCATAGGAATATTTGACTAGAAGCCCACAGTTTCAGAGGGGATCGGAATTCATCATTGTCTTCATGCTTCAGTACGTCGAAAACTCTGTGGTCAACGTAATGGATTCTTCTCTTGCATGAATGGGCATGCAAGGTCTGCCATCTAAGTCAGCATAATTTTTAAGCACTGAAGTCGCTTCGTTAATGATAAATTTACGTTTTAATGGGCCATTTGTACATAAACCATCGCATTATTTGTGGTGTGCAACCTGTAGGCGATGTGTGTAGGAGACTAGCAAAAAAAGTCTGTGACCCCCTGCCTCTACGTACGGTTAACTTGATCTTGTTATTTTGCTTCAAGACTAGTTATAGTCCACTAGTGTAGCCTGGGAAGCTATTTAGACGGCGGGGGCGGGGGGGGGGGGGGGGGTCAGCATGAAATATGATGAGTTCGACAGACTCGGTTAAGTCAATAGAGCGTGACTACGGTACACTTGTCTACCGGTGAATCATTCAGATTGTACCCATTGATTGGCGATTAGCTAGTCTACGACTAGGTGCAAAATTCAGCAGTCTGGCTTGTGCCGTGTTATATTACCGTAGCCGATTTTTTGAAAGCCTCATCATATGGATAAAGCATGAACAGCATCTTTTGTTTGCGACCCGATTACACAGATGATGGCTGTTCTTTCTTTTATCCAAATTGTGGGCTATACTCTTGAGTCATGTTATCAGCATGTAGCCAGCCTGCCCTTTGGCTGACAACATGTACACAGCTGTCTAGAGTAAGCACCCTCTAGTAGTCTCCCATCCCCTTCCCCGAGAAACCCAACCCCCCCCCCCCCCCCACTGTCACACTTCCCAAGGCCAGGTCTATGGAAAACGAGGAGCGCAAAGAGTAAGTTATGTTATTCGATTACATAATTAAGCGAAGGACATCAAAAAACAAGTTGTTGTTTTCTTTTCTTCTTTTCTTTCTTTTCTCCTTTCTGGCTGGTAAAGCAATATTAGCACATTTTTGAGGGGCCCAAGTTTTTTCAAATTTGGATATTTTTAACACAAACGGTTGCATTTGTAACTGACTAGTAAACTATACTGTGAATGGGTTAAGGTCGAAATGTCTATGTGTCCACAAACGAAGAATATTTTGTACTAGAATATTATTATCGGGGGATCTGATAATATTCCACGGCTGCTGGAAACGCTTCCAATGTGAAAGCCGGGAAATAGCGCATACATGCCTACGCTCATCAATTAGTTGTTTTTAATAGTTCGGCGGGCAATTCACGTTAGAGGTTATTTTCTCGGAGGTGCAGTATTCAATCATGGCCGGACATAAAACGTAGCATTTCCAGCTCATGCCGTTAGTCCAATCTGGGACCCATTCTAATTATACAATCGATATATTTTTTGTGATAAATAACGCATTTTTTTAGCATTAATCGTTCGAGGTATAGTATTCCTAACTTACGAAGTAACTGTGCAAAATACAATTTTGAAAATTGGGGGCGCTCTTCAAAAAAATGTGCCAATATTGCTTTGAAGTGAGCTCCCACGAAATCTCCAGTCATAGCAGAATATGCATTTTTTAGGACAAACATTATTTCTTGCTCAGTTACAATTAAAATAATGAAATATTTCATGAATGGTCAAAATTTGTCAAAGGGTTCAAAATACATGATGTGCATTGATTTACAAATCCTATGGTTCTGTAGATTCCACAACCACTAAATAGATCAATAGGCTGCACCCTCTGGCCGAAAAGCTGTTTGGGAAAAGGGTACAAAAGTGACGTCTAAGTTTTAAAATTGAAAAATAGTAGAAACTGGAACTTCCTGGTCCATATTTGTGTTGAAATTATTTTACAAAAGATAACAAAAAATAGCACATATCAAGACAAAAAGGTGGTGTGCGGCTTCTACTAGAGTAATTACAGTTCTATTTTGACACACCCTGCCATAGGAATCTTTTTGATAAACCACGTTTCAGAGGGTCGGAACTCTGTGTTTCTTCATGTCTTCAGCATCGAAAACCGGTCACTTAGGATTCTTCTTGCTGAATGGGATTGCAGATGGTTAGCAGTCTATGGTAATGCATAATTATAAGGCAACTGAGAGCGCTCGTTAATGGAGAAATTTACGTTTTAAATTAGGGCCATTTTGACATCACGCAGGCAATTTGTGGGTGGCGTGCAACCTTAGAGGCTCGGACGCTTCTCTTCCCGCATTAGCGCATTTGAGGATAACGCAATATTAAACAAATTAGTGAAGAGGACTGATGTAGCCAATCCTTTCATACAAAAAAAAACACTCAGAACCCCTGTTTGAGATTCCTGACTGAAAAGTTCACGTTTATATAACGTCACGAAGGGGTACTTAATTGGTATCATAGAAATGGGCGATACCGGGTTTAATGTTTTGTCTTTATAATTCTTTTACCTTACCTGCCATATACACTTGTAATGCAGAGAAAGTCCTTCTATAACGGGTTTTTTTCGTAGAGCGTTATATCAAATTGCTTCCAACCATTTTTCCTCATGACCGGTCCAAGATACAGACATACTTGAGTGCGGCTTGACCTACTGCTGTATTGTTTTCTGGATATTTTTATTTATTCCTCTCTCCGCTTCATCAGTGAGGCATTCTAGGTAAGGCAGCATATTGATGGGGTCGGTTCTGATCAGTTTAGGGAGAATATTCAATGAGAGACTTGTAAAAGAAAGTCCTCTGCTTGGTCCGTGGCCTTTTGTTTTGTTCAATCATTTTCCGGCAATTTTTCCGCAAGATGAGCATTTCGTTCTGTTGAAAAAAAATAAGCACAAAAATTATGTTAGATCTGTTAATCCTGGCCAATGAAGCCGGTGGGCATTTTGTTTAAATGAAATGCTATTATTATGTTTATTTTTGTCCAATCGATGAAAAACCTTTAATCGTTGTTTGTGGTGTGTGTGTGTGTGTTTGTGTGTTGTGTGGTGTGTGTGTGTGTGTGTGAGGTGTTGTGGGTGTGGTGTTGTGTGTGTGGTGTGTGGTGTGTGAATGTGCCGTTATTGTAGGAATTCAAACATGTTACATAGTGGTTCATCAAAAATCAACAAGTTCATCCTGAGTTCCGCGTATTGTTATCCCGAGCCGGATAAAAATACGGCGGACGTATGGATGCATCGTGTTGATTTTTGAATAAACTAAACGTGTTTTGAATCCTTTCACAATGAAAACTTATTAATATCGTGAATAGCGGCATATTTTATTTCACTATAATACTACATGTCCAGTTCGACAGAAATCCTTCTTCTTAATATAATATTTAGCAAAATCTATGGATCAATCCAGTTTTATCCACTTTTTTTGAGCCACTTTGCTTATTTAAAATATTAGTATTTAGATCTTTATAAATTTAGAAATTTCCGACTCGTTATCATGTTTTAGAAAAATGAATAAACATTGAAATTGATATTCTGGAGATTATATAACAAACTATCTACCTTCCCGTGCACCTCAATTTGATTTACAGTGGATTCTGCAAATATCCACCTAAAAGGCACTATGCCTCAGTGGTTTGGAAAATCGAAAAGTAATCAAAACCAGATTTTGCATGTCTCTGGATCTGGGACACTAGTGTACCTATATCCTTAACACCCTGCAAGTGACACGAAAGACTGAAAGCACCCTATAACAAAGACATTATTTTAATTTTAAAATTGTACTTTTGTGTTTTTGTATTATATTAAAGAGATATATTGTAAAAGAATTACTTGGGGGCTCAGAATTTGAAGAAAATATGTCCTAGCAACCAAACTAACTAGCAAATGCCTGAAAATTTGGGCTGAAATTCCAAGATGGCAGCCGTGAAGCGTATTGTTTTTCAGGTGCTTTACAAAAATAGTAGCCCCAAAAAAGATAACAAAATACGTGGAATGGAAGACAGGCCATTGACATGTTTTATTTGAAAGAGAATTGCATAATGATGTACTTAAGAACTCTAAAAATTGAAGAAACTTCGTCTTTAATTTCGACAATCCACAAAATCTAGGAAAATTGGTCAAAATCAAAAATCCAAAATGGCGGATATGCAATAAGTGGCCAGGACCGAAACCTTGCCTGATAGTGCCTTTTAAGACAGTAAGAATTAACTGCTCGCATTATATAAATATAACGCTAACTATAAAAGAGAGAACTCGGAATGCTAACCGAAAATATTCTGATTGAAATTAAACATACGAAAGAAATTGAATCAGAGACGGGGTCGAGCCTAGCTGTTATATGTCGTTGAATAAACTGCACTTAGGGACACACGACCCACACCTCTCCATTACACATGTTACATGTTTGGATGCTCTATACCACTGATCGATCACTCATACGGCTTGTTTACCCCTAATTAATGTTAGTCTTTGCATCCACAGTAATTTTTCCCATTTATTTGAAAATAAGTCTATATTTCTATAAATTATTGTGTTTCAGAATAACAGAATTCCAATTCAGAAAGTTTTCGCCTTTTTTCAGAGAAAATTGCGCAAAATTGCAATTACGGTCAATCACATGAGTGAACAAGTGCGCCCGGACGTGTCGCGGGTAACAGTTTATATAAATAGATTTTAAACAATATGTGGTGGGACGCAATTACAAATGAATTATTGTTCTATTCCTCAATACACCCGGTCTTTTTTTTTTTTTTGTTCCTCTGCAAACAAATCAAATTGGCATCAACGGGCCTGGGAATTCACCAACTTCGCCCTGGCATTGAACTCCTCAATTTAAGTCATGTTTTCGCATTAATATCATAGTTATATTTTCCGCCGGTGGTGATTTAGCTAAGAAGAAAGGTTATGTACACGTATTTGTTAAAAAACTGTACTGTTGGCGTAAACGTAAGAGGAGATGGAGGCTCAAAATCCCCCCCCCCCCCTCAATAAGATTAAGGAAAACTGATTAAATGATAGTATAACAGTTACCCGCGTTTACTCAAAAGTTGTTTTCTAAAAAAGTGTGATATCCCCAATTAAATGTGTTCCTCCCCGTGCCTTCCCATAAGTCACGAACTGTTGGCAGGGTTCGCCAGTTTCTTCCAATGCGGAAAAACCGCGTTTTTTCCGCGGTTTTTTCCACTTGGAAGAAACGGGTTTCTCCATTTTCTTCTTCCCTAAAGCGTAAGAAACTAAAAAATCATTAAAAATTTTCTATTTTAAAAGCAAACTGACTTACAGATTTTTGGTTTTAAATGTATACAGTTGATGAAATATAGAGTGAAATACTTCAAAATAACCATTCAGGGACCCCCCTACCTACCCCATGCAATTGCAATATTAAACTCACATTTAATCACAAGCCTAATAATAAAAAAAATTACTGGAAGAAACTGATTCTCACTTTCACAGAGACACCAGTAAGGCCAAGCAGAGTCTCCTTGAAAGCTTGAACACACTCAAATATGCTTTAGTCTCCCTAAACCAGTTCCTCTCCCACTAAGCATTCCAAACAAAAAACACTTAAACTTTTAAGCAGTAGTTGTTTCAAGTTAAAAATTTTTAAAATTATACAAATTGGCCATACAGGATTTTAAAACAGCTTTTTCATTGTTTGCATCTACAATTACAACTGTGGATAGTATAAATGTCACATGGAAAGACTTTGAAAATAAGTAATTATCATCGTATAATTTGATAGCAAGCAAGTCAAAACAAATGTGAAAAAAATTTACTATATACTTGCAAGGTGTACTAACGTGCTATAAACTTGTAAATAAATTTTGACAAAAAAAGCAGATTGTAAAAATTTAAAGTAACTAAAGTAGCCTTGATGATTGGAAGTGCAAGAAGATGAATATGGTGAAATTTAGTTGTGTTCATAATAATTTCTTATTTCTTCCAGTTTCTTCCAATTTCTTACAGTTTATTCCAGTTTCTTCCGGAAGAAACAATGAAGAAGAAAACCTGTTTTCCAGTTTTTCCATTCTTCCGGAAGAAAATAGGTTCTTCCAGAGTTTCCGAACCCTGACTTGTGGTATGGGATCTTCCCCCACTTCAAGAGAACCAAGAAAGACGAAAAGGGAAAAAAAGAACAAAGAGGAGGAGAAGAAAAAAGGAACAAGAGAGGACGAGGAAAGAAGACAAAGGACAACGAAGAGCGAAAAAGGACAAGGAAGGGAAAACGATAAGCAGTAGCATCAACAATAGCAGCAGCTAGTGTGCAGTAGTAGAACAGAAGCGTCGTAGCAGTTGTCAGAAAGCAGTTATTGTGCATAGTAGGCAATAGGCAGCTGTGTAGTAGTAAACAGTAGCAGCAGTGCAGCAGTAGTAGCAATAGCTATAGAGTTGAATACAACGGAATAAATTCCAATCCCTCTAAAGGTTGATGGCCTTTTCTAAATTAATTTTACCATGTGAAACAAATTATTTTAGCTTTTTAAGATTAATACTATTGCCAATGCACGGCCAAGTATGCTAATTAATTCAGGAGCTCGTGCAATACTGCGATCAAATTGGTATACGTCACATCAATAACAGGACACATCTTACACGGTAAGAAATGTCACCTTATATTTCATTGTCGTGCATGGCATACGTGGAAGAGATTGGCTGTATGTGATTTTTCAAGCTTTATCATAACTTGATTTGCCAATTCAAGCGTCTCGCTATATTATAAGACGTATAAGATAAACATCTTAACCGGGTAAGGGTACGCGTAGAATCTTACACGTTTTCGGACTGCCTTGGCCATTATACTGTGTCTGCGCCTTCCGGGTCTTACTAAACTATTCAACACAAACGGTTTATGCAAAAAAACCACTTATGTGAACAATAGGGGGCGCTGTTTGTTAAATTTTGACAAATTCGATGATAGTGGCTTAATTTGATTTGGTTCTTTGTTCTACTCAACTGTTTGATTTGAGATTTGGATAAAAGCAAGCAAAAACCCGGGCTACTCGCACTGGAGAAAGTATATCAGAAGTCACAAAACTGCCTCTTGTCTTTGCGTTTTTTCCATGTGTCTGTAAGTTATCTAGCTCTTCTGGAGAATTGGAAAGAAACACGATTAAGTATGAAATGATATGAGGAACAAGGAGAATAGTCAAAATTAAATACTTGATATTTGTTTCAATCAAAGGCAATACAATGTAGTTTCACGAACAATTTCACCGAATAATTAGGCTTTTAGATATGAAAACGACTAAAATTGATAGGTGCGGACGTACATCTCCAAAAACCCACTTTCAACATCATTTCACATCCAAAAGCGCGGAAGATACAGGAATGAAATATTTGACAGCATGAGTTCGTCCGCAACGCAAAAAAAAATGTACGTCCGCAGCGGAAACATGAGTAATTTTAACTGAAGGTAATGGCTGTGATTGTTAATTTGCTGGTTTCCGTCAGCTGGGTTCTATGAAGCAAAAACCTCTTTTTCCATCTAGATCCAAAACGGAGGTGGAATTACGTTACTTGTCATGTTAACCGAAAATAAGTTTGAAATTAAATTTTCAGGTCTTATACTTCTTTCAAAGATACTTCAAATGCATTCTTTTTTTCAAAACCAAAAGCCTAAATAATTTAGAAGATCTAGGTCCTCAAAGTCTCTGAAGTGTACTTACGTAACTCCGGAATTGCAAAGTTCATTCATTTTTCAAATGGTCATTTCATAATAAATTTCAATTATGGGTTTTTTTACCGTATTAATTTGATCAGTTTTTTTATGACAGAGCTTTACTCTCATTGGCAAAAGGAATAAAAAACGTCATTTTTTCGAGAAATTTTAGCTTCCCTTGTTGTAACGGTAGTACACGTGTGAATAATTATACACGTATCTCAATCCAGAGCTACATGTGGTCCCCTACAAGTATAATCATTCCAAAGTTTTGAAATGCGTCAATGTTGATTTTGATGTATAATTGTCCTTTGGATCTTACCTTGGGTCAGAAATGCGTTCAATCCGATCAGAAATCCTGTTTTGGGTGACAGAAATTCAAGCAGCGTTGCTTTAAATGTCTTGGTTATTTCCTTAAGCTGCGCAGCTCGGTTAGATGTACAGCCGGCCATTTTGCGCTGGCTCGTGTTTTATTCGTGAGCTTGTTGAAATATAACAAACCTTACTCCAACACGTTCTTTAAACCCTCATACTGATTGAACCCATCATCATGGTAGAGTAAGAATGCAAAGTGAAAGCGTCCCGGGAAATGTAACTGAGCTTTGGAATGAGGTAGCTTAGTAAAATGCATTCACTTATTAATGACCTTTATTTGTAGTCATAATTCTCAGGTGTGGTGCGAATAATGATGCATTAAACCTCTAACTCTGTGGTCAGATATATTCGAAACTGTTATAAAGGGACACATTGACATTGAAAAGTATTCAGATATATGAAACGGACCTTACTGAAACCACTTGGGTGTTTACATAGTTGATGTCTAGAGGTTTGTACTAAAATCTAAAGTTACATTTCATCACCTATAATCAAAAGTGTTTTTTGTTACCTGTCTTGCAAACAACATACCTTTTCATGTTTTTCATTTAAAAACAAATCTTTTCAGTTGTTATTTTCTTTGGAAAAAGTTTACGTCCTCTCCTCATCCTTTGTCATTAACAATACCGGAGCCACAGAGGACCTGGGGACTAGTGTCAGCTCATATTATTTTGTCATATTTGAATTTTGCTATAAAAATCACGATCTTTATTATACTAAGTATGTAAGTCTACAGAAATCATTCCTTTATTCCAGCCTCATATTAAACAATTTTTACATTTTCATTTGAATATGGGGATGAGAGCAACGATAGATGCGTTTAGTTAAAAGTATTTTCGCTCGATTAGCATAAGGACATAACGGGTTTGACGCGAGATTCGGTAACAACGGGGTCTCGTAAGGACCTTACCAGACGAGAATGAAGCGACAATTCTCGGCCGTGGCTTAATGCCAACGCAAAATTTCACGTGTTGAGTGATATACAGGTATCCAAATAGCTCCTACACTACAGAGCTCCTTCAAAGCGCTATTGGGGACTATAATGGGACGATATTTACCCTAGATATCATAATACCTCACACTGTAAAATCTTCCATAAAATTGATAAAAAAATATTTTATCCAACTTTATGAGGCAAACAGTGTAGTTAAAATTTCATTCTCGGTAGGCATTCTCCGACCATGACTTCCAATAAAGTGCAAATCGAGAGAATTCGTACCTCAACAATCACTTCCTATCCCTTTTAAGTCACTAATAATCCCTTGAATCAACCCTGCCATAACATGCTTTTTTTTCAATCAGAATTTTGAGAAATATATGGGCTCAATATCATAGGGGTACGTGCTCCATAACCTTTTCCCAATATCATTTCCTTATCACCTGGATCTTTTCATTTCACAACAACCATCAAATCAAAATCACTGTGTTCTCACATAAGTAATAAATCAATGACATTTAAATATTACAGTATGAGTGAATTGTAAGTGAATTATAAGTGCAAGTATAGTAGCTATATGAAATTTACAATATGGCGAAATAGTATCATTACAAGTGTGAACGAGAGCACTGGCTTAAACGCAAGGCGTGAAAGTGCATTAACCATCGCCTAAATTACATAACACAAAAAATCACGACAGAAGGGGCGATACAAAGCAATATGGTACAAACTAAAATAGACGGGTGACCGACTTGAATCCAAGGAATCAAGAAATGTCGACAGAATCGGGGAAAAGACAAAAACCAGCACGATTGGCAAGCAATATACAAACTGATGATTTTTTTCAGATTTATTTGAAAGAGGTAAAAGATTAGGGAAGTTCTTGAAACTTATTATTAGGTATTATTAGCAAGTACGGTGCCAAATGCTTTTACACGAGGTTATTTGGTCATTCCTGATATCGTATTGGTGAGTGCAAGTGTAAAGGTTGAACATAAAATGATCAACAAAATCATACGATACTCCATCCGGTGTACGAAGTCGGAGCTAGCTTATAAATATCATTAACAAAAGTTTTGAGTAAAGAAAATGGAGGGTCTGTGTGGGCCAGCCACAAGGGCATGTTCCAAACATGTTCCAATGACTCTTTTCTGGAGTATTTGATCTCAACCTGACCTTAGACCTCAACGCAATCGTTGACCTCGAAATGACCTTTGACGTCTAAATTATAATTTTTTCACGGAATATCTGATGATTGGGGATTAACAACTCGCTTAAAATGCTGTTTTTGTACCTTTCTTTCCGTTTAGAATAAGCTTTTTAACGAAAGAGATGGGAACATTTTATTTTCAAAAAATGCTTTTTAAAAGAGATGAGAAATATTACCATCGCCAAAACATTTTTATCTCAAAATGACCTCTTTCACTTTGGGCATCTGATGACTCATAAATAGGTGCTGTTAAGCTACACTGCCATTGGTGTTGCAGTTTAAAAACACCGATTGTTGTATGTTGTTATTAGAACAATGTTATTATTTCAAAAAATAACAAATCGCCGTGAAAACGTTATCATCTATATATAAATTTACAAATTACAGTACTTTCGAAGCTTGGGAATCCATAGAAATAACTCAGAGAAAGTATTGGCTCTTTGTTTCATCTCATTTTTCTTATTTGTCCAAACATGTCCTCTGTAAACACGTACACGAGATCCGCGGATCAATAGTGTCGTCTCAAACGACCTTTGACAGTGCCATAACATGAAGATTCCCAGAGTGTACCTAAAATCCAAGTTTGGTTGCAATTTGAGTTGAAATTTGTCGCAGTAGCAATTTGAAAAATGTAAACTGGGGTTCAGCTGTTCATTAGCACAGTTTGACCCCAAATTGAGTTTGACCATGGCAAATTACATTTAACGTTACCTAAACACGAAATTCCACAGTGTATAGTACATGTGGAACTCTATTTTTGTGAAAATATCATATACAATCTTGCAACCAAGGTTTTTCTGAATCAAAATTGTATGAGGATTCCAAAAATATTTTAAAGTATACCATCATGTTCAGTACCTTTCAATGATTACAGAAAGGTATAGTTTGCCCCGGGAGTTTGCCCTACTTGAGGGTTATAGTACAAGAGTTACAAGGCAAAACGGGTTCAAGGTCACATTGGGGGTAAAACTACAGATTCAACGGTTTGTTTTAAAAATGGTGCCAAATTGTTCGCCTTACTATATATATAGAAGCCGAAATATACAGGTCGCGTTGTCAATTACGTTTTGATGATGATAATTAAGAGGGCAAGTATGGCCGTGGTCCACAGGGTCTATGGGAGACCACTAACTATCTGTAAAAGTCTCACTTTGAAAGGTGAAACACATTTTCTTATTTAGTATGACCCAATGAACGATTTAAAACCAGTTTCAACAAAATCGGACCATTATATAAATAATGACCTTGAACTTTCTTGAGCCTATTGTACTAAAAATATGGCAAACTATAGCTTTTTAGAAACCTTATGAGCAAACGAACAGATTGGTATAAATTTTAAAACAATTTAAACACTGTTATTGTTTACCCCTGTACAATTTTTCCCCCTTATAAAACACCCAAGAACACATTTTAAAAAATGACACCCATGATTTTCAGATTCTCCATGAAATTCTGTATTGGAAAAACATTGGTGTCAAAATTGTAGGCCTATATGAAAAAAACTAAACCAAAACATTAATTACATTTCCCCATGTACTAGTATCTAAGATGCACGTCTGGTCGCAATTGGAGTTAAACAGCGTCTGAACTGCAGTGGCAATTTAAAAAAGTTAAACTGTTCATCAACACAAGTTGAACCTGAAATTGCTTTTGACTTGGCTAGTGACCTTTATCAAAACTTTTAATATATAGTAATATAACAGGAAGATGCCCACAGTCAAACTACCAGCAGTAGCAATGTGAAAAAAAATATCCGAAACTAAAACGGATGTACGGACAAACAGAATTTGGACTGGTATGTGTCCATAAACATCCGTTAAGGCGAGGTAAACCAATTGGAGCTGGAAATGTTGTTAGATATTCATATATTGTTTCACTTGACCTGTGACCTCTGGGGTTAATACTACAACCGGTTCATGAAGGAGCCCAGGGCTACCTATCTGCCAAATGGAGCATATACCTTAAAGCTTCTATCAGTGATCCATCACTGCTTTCCATAAGGGCCCTGAACGATTACAAAGATACAATTGAAGACTACCCCTTTTTAAAATTTACTTCACCTTTTGTTTTCTTCTTCTTTATTTATTTTTTTTGTATTGGTTAAAGCCACTATCAGCGATTTCTTCAAAATGTAAACAAATTGTGCCCCTTATTTTTCATCAAAGTCCATTTTGTTGTACTGGACATTGTTGTAAATTGAACCTTATCAGGGCTGTAGCCGTGTAAATAAAGGTCGGAACCTATACAAACTATACCTTTTTTAATCCTAATAATGAGACAAATACATTTGTTTACATTTAAAAGCAATTTGACGTAATTTCAAATATACCCCTGTACTAATTTTACCCCCTTATTTTACAAAGTTCCCCACATTTCCCACAGGTTGGACCCAAAAATTCTGATTCAGCACCCTTAAAACTATAGAAAAACATCTTCAAACCTTCTTCCCCAAACTTCTAGAATAGGATTATGATTTATAACCCTACTATAGAGCAAAATGGCTAGCAACCTGACGGCCACAAAAAGGGAGGTAGCGGTATGTGTGTTGTTAGATCTAAGAGCGCTTTCAATGTAAACACATTTTGACAATCGGAAATATCACACATCTTACTATGTCCAAGAAGTACGTGTTTTTAAATTTTATGCTTTCATCATTACATTGCAAGCCAGTAGATGCTTTCTTCATAACATTGCAAAGCCAGTAGGCAAATCTAAAGAGTAGCCCGTTTAGATGCCTTAGGTGATGTGTGATTTATTGTTCGGCATCTAAACCTCCTAGTGCATTCAAGTCAACTCGGAGCACGCCAGGTACAGGGGCCAATTATTGCACAGTCATGTCCGTTTGAAGATGCGTTCCACGTTTAGCATAAAAGATCTTGTACATTCACCCTGTGATCTCTGGTTACAAGGAGGTTCAATATCAAACTTCATTTCCCTGGTAATTCTTAAACCACACAGCTGGGTTTTAAAATGTTCAGACATCCCAGCCGCATGAAATATCGTAATGCCATTTGGATATCATGAAGATAAGACTATAAAAAGCTGATTCCTGAAGATTGGTATCACAAATTTGAAAATTTTGTAGGTACTAACATGAAAAGCTCAGGCTCGCAATTATGGACCGAATTTGACACAATGCAAAGGTAAAATATCTCAAGTGTCCAAAGGCTGATTTAAAAGAAAATAATACTCATAGATAGCTTCTAATAGTGTATTTTGGGTACAAAATGGTACTATTTGATATGGAATGGTAGGAAGCTGTAATTCGTAGAATATCCCTATCATTGCTTTATAGTAGTTTGATTTAACACAAGCGGAAATTGAACCTCCAAATTTTCAGATGTTTGAATGTCGTCGTCGTCATCGTCGTCGTCTTCGTCATCATCGTCGTCGTCGGCATTGCACTCTAGGATGTCAGCATTGGAGGATAATGAACTGTATGTACCGCCAAAGGTTCCAACTTCACCAGGCTCCAACGATGGATCTGTAACGATATATTACAGTTTTACAGTAATGATGCTTGCATTGCCATTATTTGCACAAAAAATAGAATCCAGCAAAATTTCTCTCTTTCAGAACTAAATTTGTTAATTTGCGCCGTCGTTGGGTTGAGCTAAACCTGGAGCCGGATCCATGAGTTAGATCGCCCTAAGGTGTAGAGTCCCAACGGCCATTGTGTTCTCCATCGTGTGCTGCACATATATTTGTTTCCACTCTGTACCCAACAACCTCGTCTAAAAGGCCACGGCTTACACCGTATATGTTAAGCTACAAGCTTAGACACTCTGTATCTCAGTATCTTTACACCGATGTAAGAAATTTAAGAGTCCCCTATGAGAGAGTGTCCTAGCTACCATGGCAACATAAAAATAAACCGTGACTTTGTAGACGAGACTACTGGGAACAGTGCTGAAATAAATGATGCGTTCACTACACAATGTAGAACACAATGCACATACACATGGGGACTCTGCATCACAGGGACTCGTGACACCGGTGTGAAAGCATATCCGCCGGAGGCAATAGTCCGGGCTCCA
>JAMKCH010012963.1:0-27163 GCA_023653785.1 Ophioderma brevispina
CGAGTTGGTAATTACCGGGGGCGAGTTGCATACGTGGGGCAGTTAGTATTCCCTGGGGCCAGTTGTATACTTGGGCTAGTTTTTGTACTTGGGGCGGTTTGTACTTGGGGCGAGTTTTTTGCACTTGGGGCCATTTGACTGGTTTCCCGCCTTAAAACGCAATGCAATTATACTCTGTCCAGGAATTTATGTTCTCCTTTTCCGCGGGGTTTTGCCGTTGCCACCAAGCCGCGTGGCTGCAGTGTACGCACTCACATACGCGCCTTTTTGGATCGTTACAACACGGGCCCGGTGATTGGTTGATTTAAAATCAGCTTGTTGTTGTTCAACTTGGTGCTATGCTGAGGCGTGAATGGCTTGCGTCCGGTCGTGACTTAGGCGCGCAATTGAGAGAAAATCAATATCTGGCTACAGTATAACCTATCGTCTGTGTCAGAGTTTATCCCACTGACACAGATTCGATCTGTGTACCTAACTTTTTTCACTAAATGTGGGACATGTGGAATGAGGCTGTTGATAACAAGTTCTTCTAAAAACTGACCTCGATGGCTATAGAGAAATATGACATGGGTGCAACAATAGATTTCATCACAATCAGGTGTCCCCCTTAAAAAAAAATGACAGTATCTGATTTTTTGGCCTGTGTGAAGCTTTCATCAAAAACATCCCCATCAAGATTAAGCTGAGAAATGTTTTCTTCTTTGGTACCAAATTGGAAATTTCTATTTCATATAGGACGAGCCAAATATGAATTCAGCCTGTTTTATATGAAATAAACAAATGAAAATCATTTTTTTTTCCTCTTTTAGACATGTTCCTTAGCCAAATAACAAGGTCAAGAAATCTATTGAGTGTCTATCTATTGAAATTACTATTAAATGACACAATATTTTGGGTGCCTCAAAAATCTGTTTAGCATTTTATAAATTTTTTATTATAAATTACGAATTGTTTATGGTTTACCATAATAGACCAGTTGATAAGAGAAATGAAGATATTGTTTTTCGCGTATATTTATTGTTTTGAGAACTGTCCAAAAATATCATTTTAGTATTTTATTATTTTTTTGCATCATGGGTATATGTAATGACATGGGGTGTTATCACCTAGTGGTCGAAAGTATGGTACTTACGAAAGCTACTCAAGACTGCTGAACAATGACATCACTCTCTGGGTTTTTTGCAAAGTCCCATTTCGACGGCACTTTCCGTTTCAATCCTGCATCCACAGGTAGTAGGAGACTCTCAGCCATCCATATGTCCCCACTAATTTATTTTTAGAATCCATTGCATTTTTGGAAAAATCCGTCAACTTCTTTGAAATAAAATGTGCGTACTTCATTGTAGATTTGTCCGATGATCAAACATGTGGTAATTATTTTTGTTGGGGGATATGACGTCGAATATCGAACAGTCTCTCTTGCCGTACCGGCCCGCACTCTTATTGTGTTCCTCCACACGCGCACAAACACTGACTGTATTGCGTGTTGGGAAGATATTACAATCATGTGAATGAATATCCGGGACATTTCGCAAGCACATGATTAATCGCCACCATTTGGTAAACAAGACATGTGAATCGATGTGTATAGCTTAACGACCGGGATTTAAAATTCGCCGATTTCTTCTTTTGCAAGTAAGGATCGTTGATAACTAGTAGAAACTTTGGTAACATGCCGTTATTAGTCCCTGTGAAATCGGTAGTGGAGCATATTTCTTGTAGAAATTTCTTAAATTTTTTGTTGTCTCCTGTCACCCATTGTCACACGTTAGCTTTGTGGTTCCTGTTGACTACTACTGCCCCCATCTCAAAGTTGTTGAAACCCGAGGGGCACAACCGAGATGTGGTACCATATCTAGTTATCATATCACCACTGCAAATATTGCATGTTCTTCCGTCTTAAGTTTTCATTCTATATATGTCATTACACTGTGTTTTCTAATAAACAAAGGCAATCGGTAAAATTTGTGGACTAGAACCCCTTATTCTGTATTGAAAATTGGCATTTCATTTTCAACAACTAATACGATGGCTCAACGGCAAAAACAACACAACACAGGTAGGCCTAGATCAGTACGTTATGCAGTGCGTTAGCGTCGAGTCAGGGCCCCGAGTCAGGGTGCAAAAATGAATGTCCATTTTTCGATTTTCGTATCCAGGTAGTGTGTGCGTATTCAGCGCAGTGCAAACGACGCATTACATCTGGTCAGTTGAGCGCGTGTTTAGCTATGTACGCGAATTACCTTTGCGATCCATATCCATGCCTCTGGTTCATCAGCGTTCCATTTTCAGCGCCTCATGCATACGGGGTAGCAAGGCGCACCGAGTAATTCCCGTATCATAGCGAACGATCGCGGCGTAGCCTCTATCTGCACAGATTGAAGGTACTAAGCCATAAAGGTAAAACAAAACCCCAACTACTAACTTTAAGTTGAAAAAATAATGTAGTTAATTTAAAAATCTCCCTAAATTTCCCCTAACATCTGTATAAAATCATAGAAAACACATAACTGTACAGAATTCAATTAAAATAAGATTTTAATAATATTTTACAAGTATTTTAACTCTTCTTCTTAGACTCTTAAAAAAGACTTTGTTTCGCTCGCCTCTAATCCCTCGATGGTTTGCCATCGAGGCAAAAAATGCCCCTCTACTTCACAGAGTCGAAACTGATGAGTAAGATTAATCTCCCATTGGATTTACCGTGCTTTCCGGACCACTTTCTGAATGAAGTTCATTGAGTTGAGTCATGGCATGATGAGTGTTGTTTGTGCACTTTTACTTTTATAATTGCCACCACCCTAAAAAATTCCTTATCTTTTGTGGTGTAAATTCAACTGGTAATTTTCACTTGAAGCGGAAATTTAAAATATAAAGAATCACTAATGATCTACTTCTCAGCTTTATCCAAACAATTGCCCACATACAAAGATGAGCATAACTTCAGAATAGTCGTAGCAAAAGTATGTGAGACGGTGGTGTGTTTGTGTGGTGATCGCTTGTGTCCTCCGCACCGTCCACTACCGTTTGTTACTTTCCATCACCAAAAAACAACAACAAAAAATGCCACCCACGCTACCCAGCAAACTTATCAGAACTCACTTCCAAAAATGACGAACCATACAACAAGCCGTGACATAGATCCAGAGGAACCCAGTCTTGTCTTCATCTAAGAATTGTCCAAAATCTCGAACCTATTTATTAGGGTGGGGAGTAACTGATTTTACCAAAACACAAAGATAATTTTAAAAAACAAAAAAACCGAAATATTAAAAAAAAAAAAGATTTCGGGACAAGCGACAGCTTCCAAAGTTTCCCCAGAAAATCCGAAAATTCATCTCCTAAAATTCTTGCTAAAATGGTT
Source organism: Ophioderma brevispina (assembly GCA_023653785.1). NCBI lineage: Eukaryota > Metazoa > Echinodermata > Ophiuroidea > Amphilepidida > Ophiodermatidae > Ophioderma > Ophioderma brevispina. Next base: position 3,365 of record JAMKCH010012963.1, read on the forward strand.
ACGTGTTTCTAGATATAACCTCCTGACCATGGGGTGTGGTTGGATCTGGGAACCAAAAAGCACTCATGGCGCCAGGTTGATGTTCAAGCTTAGAGTGTATATATAAGAAAGCTTTCCTTATATGTAACTCTATGATTTCAAGCATTATCAATAGACCGAATTTCATTGCAACCACCTTTGATTTAGGATTTTTAACTAGTTTATCTCTGCTCAAATCAAGAAAATTTCTTTAATTGTGGAACCATACCAGGGGCGATTAGTCCAAGAATTGTATGATTTGACCCCCCAAAACCTTCAACCGACAAACCATTTTGGTGGTTATATACTCTGAATATCCAAAAATAATAATTGTAAAACTCATACCAAAATCACCTAGGTGGAACATGTAAAAAAGGGGCAACGTTTGTTAGCAGGGAAAAAGTAAATTGTTCGAATTGATTTAAATGATGTACCATTTAATTTGCTATCCTAAGGTTTAAAAAAAGGTATAGTTTTGCCCTATCTACGCGTTATAGTTTTTAGTACATAGGCTCATAACAGTTCAAGGTCTCCTGGGGTAAAATATCCATAGAATGGTCCGATTTTGATCGGACTGGTTGTAAGCTGTTAAATTTGTCCCCACTAGATAGTAAATGTAATAGATTTCTGTGTTTTGGACTTTCTAATATAAGAATTACAGAGCTCTGACTAGTGATGTCCCATAACCCTGTAACCCCCAGTCACATTTTGGGGCTTTTCCAATTATGGCCACGAAGATTTAGATGGTGCACCAGTATATTTTTCGTGTTCTGTGTCCATTTGACGAACAATTTTGAACCATTTTATACACGCACTGATGTATCCTGAAAATATTTACCCCCATTGTGACCTTGACCAGTTTGACTCATAACTACAACCTGCAATATGGCAAACTATACCTTTTTCATTAATCCTGGAAATGTAACGACCACGTTGGCCAACTTTTCGAGGCGTTTTGATACTTTCATATTTTGACCCCTGTATAAACCTTCCCCTTTACAAATATATGTTCCACTCCTTGATTTTAGTAGACTTTTGATATGTTGTTTTTAGATGTATTCTTAATACAATTCTGTTTGGAATTGATTCTGTTGCAATTAGTGTTGGTCTAAGCACATTCATTCGATTTTGACCTGTCCTACATAGCCCAGGATTGTAATATTGACGGAAGGCTGAGACTGTCTATTGTCGCACATAAACACACCACTTGCAAGTACGTCACACACATACACACACCCACATACCCTGCACACACACACACCACACATATATATATATATGAGAGAGAGAGGAAGAGAGAGAGAGAAGAATAGAGAGATAGAGTCAAGGGTCGGACGCTATGCCTCTCATATATGTCATGCCATACAATAACACACGACGCGACGTTGCAAAAACTAAACTATATCTATATACCTACATATATATATATATATATATATACATACATCTATATATATATATACATTTATGGAGCACCCATATAATCTAGTTTGTCATGATCACATTTGGGCAGTGATCCATAGAGATAAGACCCCCCCATAGATTCTTACTTGTCTTGGTTACAGAAATGCCTAAAAGTGAAAACAAAGCCTCAAAGGCATTTTTCTTTTGCTTAATTTCAATATAAAACAAAGCTGAATTTTGTATTTGCTTCTATATTAATACGAAATTACACAATTTTGTACCAAAGAAATATTTATTCAGCTTAATCCTTTTCACGTGGGGACATTTTGATCGCATGCTTTGGACTTATGGCCCAAATCAGAGCTTCACATTTTTAGGAAACCTGTTTTGTGAAATCTCTCGTTGCACCTTAAATCACGAGGCATTGACATTCAAATCGCGCATGCAAAAGCTTGTAAAAGACAGTGCAAAACTATACACGCAAAACAACTGTGTGAATGCATGACGTCACTGACTCGAGGAAGGTCACAATGTTGTATGCACTATCAATTACTTTGGTTCACACCCGCCTACAAGTATAACTACAGATGGATTTGAAGAAGGTACATACCTACAAAGAGCAGGTGCATGCAAAAGCTACATGCAGCCTTGCATAATTAAAAACTTGGCCGCCACCGTCTGTGGCGGCAAAAACAACAAAACAAAAAAATATTGCGCGGGTGGTATACGCGCATCTGCAATTCTAACCATTGAAGCCCTGATTGAAATCACTCGGGCCTATTACACTTGTTGTCACCAGTTGCCGAAATTACGTGACGGTCACGCATTTCAGTGATCACGCATTTCTTCGGCCGTACACCTCCCACGGGGATCTAATATATTATATTACCTTCTAAAATTTTGGTATTAATAGAATGGACTTCCATCAGCCACAACTGCATCTGTCAAGTTTTCGCGCCGATATTTTCAATCCTTGTTGATGTGAGAGCTAAACATGATTATATAAGCCCCGTAGACTACTGTCCTAAAATGAATAAATGAAAATGACAAATGGACAACATTTTCGCTCATAACTTCCAAACCAAAACATCCTTTAGCCCTTGGATTCACAGCGTGTAACTGAGAAAAAAGTAGCTTTCTTTAATACCAACAAGTTTTAACAACGTGCATACATTTGGGGTCCTTGGGCACGAATGCTAGTAGCGATCGGAACTGCCTTTAAAGGTCCGGATCCGATCCAGTATAGGTCCAAATTGGAAAAGCATCATGGACAGTGGGGTGTAATGCCTCACTGGAAATCCCCAAGAATGTTCTGTGACAGTACATACATAATGAATCTATTGTACACCTCCAAATCGCGACTATTTTGACCATAGCTTGATTAGAGGTTCTTATTAAGACAAACTTATTCTAGGGCCTAAAGTACATATATTTGGGGAAAGTGCGCTAAAACTTGTTTTGGGGGGTAAATTTTAGTGGACAAGTGCGCTAGAAACTTGTTTAGAGGTAATTTTTCCCACAAAGAAAAACTGTTAGGGGGTGCTTCGAAAAAATTTGATCACGCATGTGACACTGTCATATCGAGTTCCTCCTCGCTTACCATGACCTCAATATAGGATGGTTTAGCACCCTAGTGTCGGTTCCAGTCACCTGTTTAGCTGCTCCATTAGGATCATTGCACCTCAAAGACACAAACCACTAGCCACACAAAATCACCGACATGCACAATTGTACAAACAACTGTCAATCTTTTAATTGTAAATGCGCACAAAACATATCAGCGCCCTACATGGTACATTGCACATGAAATGAACTGGTTATCCCAGTTTATATTTGAATACAGTCCTGCTTGCGCCACACCAATAACTACGAACCTGTGGCATTCAGCGCTTGACAGACTTTCTATTCCGTCCATTGCTATCCATCTTTTGTGTTGAAGGTGAATTACCCAATCCATGGCAGGTTCCATAATGCGATTATAATTTAAATAATCCCCACAAAAATTTAAACACCAATTCCTCAATCTAATGTATGACTTTTGTTTGTACTGTCGGGCAATATTTTTGCGTAAACAGGATCTGTTTAATTGTTGGGTCAATTATATCTGATGGTAAAAGACGAAGGCTACAGTCGTCTTCTGATGTTACGCGGCTTGTTATTATACCTCGTACCAAGCGGTACCAATTTGGTGACAGATCATTCAACGTCATTGGTTCTAGGCTCTGGAACAAGCTTACCGTTATTAAAGGGGCATTCATGATCCACAACCTCGCCCCCCCCGACTTTAACCCTCATAAGTGTTATTTTCTTATATCATATCGAACCGTTAGTCTTATAAAGGCTAACGGCCAGTAGTCCATGTGTTACCAAATTAGAGCCACAGAGCGAATCTCATAAGTGGCCTTATTAGGATTGTTCACTCCCCACCCCCCCCCCCACTCAACAGAAAGGTTTAAAACCTTTGGTATTTAGTATCGACCCTCTACATCAATGCTACTGTAAACAGAGTGAAAAAACGAGTGAATCTTAATTCACTCGAAAAAGAGTGTAAACCACTCAAAAATAGTTGTATGTGTTGGTTAATCCACTCCAAAAAGAGAGAAATCCTTCTCACTGTGATCTATATAGTTGTCAAACCTTGGCAAATCTTCACTGCCCTAGGGAGTTTATCAATCACATCATTATCGGCTGAGCGTACGGCGGTCCGGTAAGTACGTATATCCTGTTTCTAAAATTGAAAACGTAGATTGAAACCATGCAGAGTTTGAAAATTCTCAAGACTGAAATAATACCGAAAGGCATTGTGGGAAAAGGGATGTGGCCCGTAGCGATTGCGTGTTCACTTTTCCGTGTTTGCGAGCACCGAAGTACCCGACACAAACGTTCAATTTTCTCGCTAGGTTCTATAGGTTCAAACCCAATTACGATACATAGGCCTATTGAAAACAAAACATAGTAACGGACCCTCTGATGCAAAAATCTCCATAGAACCCCTTCGTATTCCGGAGATATTTGAGATTTTAGTTTTCATTTGCATGCATTCGCTATGAATGATTGATAACGTTTAATCTCTCGCGCAGTATCTTTAGGGTAAAATCTTTTGCAATCTGGACACAGCTATTTACTTTCCGGACCGCCGTTGGCTGAGGGTGGGAAACTTTGTCAGATAGAAGCGTGATTTGTATTTTTTGTACATTGCGATACACTGGATATTGCGCAAATCCTTTGCCTATCGTCACGATTACGCCCAAAATATTCCTAAACAAATTGTCTAATTAGCCGAACATTTATAATATAGGTTTATTTTTCGAAAAAGACGAAAAAACGTGAAAAATACGAAATCCATACCAGCATTTTCTTACCTTTTCAGCTGGCTCAATTCTCGATTGCTGCTATCAGGTCATGTCACACGCCAGTCTTACAAAAACTAGTGAGCTAATTGGGGCTTTTTGTCAGGAACCATTTCTAACAAACATCAGATCGATCACCTGATTCGTTAATTTCGCGATATCCAAGGTACCCGAAAACCGTTTTTTTTTGTTCATTCCTTGTTCAAGCTATAATCGGCAGAGCCTTTAACACAGCGCTTTTTTGCTGCTAGGGATCCCAAACGACGTGTGCATGTCCTACTCTAAGAATATCCGGCCAATTAGCGATGCGGAAACGGAATAGGTGGCGCTGGGTGCCAGCAGTACCGATTCTATGGGAGCGTATTGGTGTGCACAGACATATCAAGAACACCACTCTCTCTCTGTGACTCGTTGTATTCCAAGTATTTATTCAAGTCCAACGTGACCCTGAACCCATTTGAACATAAGCTCTAAAACACAAGTTTAAACTTTCCTCTATGAAAAACTCCTGTTGTACAGTAAAAATGAAGAGAGTCTCTGTAATTACACGCTTGACCAAATGGAACCGGGTGATCATGAAGAATCCAGTTTCTCAGGATGTCAAGATACTCACCTGGTGAATCAGGAAGAATCCTTTCCTACGGCCTAAAGAGCGGCGCTGTGATTGGTTGAAAGGACGTCAACCAACTTCTAATTTTAAATAACGCCCTCTACTACAACATACTCAAATCCTAAAAATAAAACACAATAAAGAACTTAATTTTCAATGCCGTTACACAGCCCCCTTCCCAGCCTTTGTCCCCCGTGAACCAATAAGAGTATGCAAGATAACGGAATTGAAAATAAACATCAACACGATCTGTAAGTTTAATTTGCAACAATATATACCCGACATTTTCAACCAAAGTTGGGACATTACAACTGCTAATAGTCCTGTTTGATCTTAATTACCACTTCTCTGTTAGCACCGTTGTTAACCTGTACCAACACGACGGCAATATACTTTACTAAGAAAATTGTCCATGTCGTTCTCTGCTGTGTCGTTGGTGACAACTCTCTGGAAGTCTCTTTTTGCTTTCCTTCAGAAGTTTCTGGTGAATACAGTTGATCACAATCCTGTCGTCGTTTGAAGTTGATCCCTGTAACATTGGCGTCCATAGTCATAAGTGTCGAAGAAATTTGTCGGCCGACAGTCACGGACTCAATAATTCTATTTAAGTTAAAGTCGTAGTTCCGTGGAGTCCCTCATTCTTTCATTTGATGTTTCTGAGCAATTCTGGTGGTCTATGCTGAGCCTCTACACCGTTATCTGCTGGCCGAAACGAAGCCCGGCACCATCTACCAGTTGTCGAAGTTGAAATCAACCCGCACTTTTGCTGCTGGTCGAAGCCCCCGGCACCCTTACAACCAGATGAAACCCCTGCAACTCCACCGGCAGCTGGAATCTCCACAACCCCCCACAACTGTGTAAAGTCTTAATATCTCCACACGTCCCACCTACCGATGGACCTGACGCCTCCCTATCCCACCCATCGATTGAAGTCCCTACAATTGGCTCCTTGTATTTCCATGCTCCCAATTCGGGTCCCTCGTACAACTTTAAGCGGCCAGCGTGAATTACTTTGGGTTTGCTTCTGGCTGATCTTGTATCCTGAATGTTCAAATCAGACAGCGCGGTAACAATCAGGTAAGGCCCCTCCCAAGGCAGTGACCGTTTCTCGCATCCTGGGCTTCCTTTGCTTATTGTACAACCACACAAACTGCCCGTTTTGAACTTAGGACCATGAATGGTACGGTCATAGTTTCCGTTTCCTGACGGGGCCGCATATTAGCCTTGAGGCATGTCTTGCTCTTTCATGAATCCACGAGATCTCCCCTTACTTCTTCCGCGAAATCTGTAGAACATTCTCTTTCGTCTGGCACATCCCGCACCACTAAGATCTATTGGCAAAGTCACCTTCCCGACCCAGATTCATCATGTTTGGAGTTTCTCCTGTGGAGGCTTGTAGGATTAATAAGGGTCAGTCGTCCGATTCTTAGTTTATTTCACTAGCCTGCATTTTCTTTGAAACACTCCACCTGCCTCACGTTACGACCCTGATCTGATGAAGTTCTGCCGTAACAACCGAATTACAATTCGTCTACCCAACTTTTCTGCTACCGGTCTGGCTTGCTGATCTCCCTTTTGCGTAAGCATTCCTCCACTTTGTCCATTCATCCCCAACCCCTAATATATAGGCATTTACAACGATCAGTTTTTCAGTAAGTGGTCCCAACACATCAATCGCAACCCTTTCAAATGGCGCCCCAACCCAATACTGTTGTAATGGTGGCCCGATGCTTACGAGGAGGACTTCTCTTTCTAGCACAACACTGAACACAGCGGCGAACTCGGCCCCCACATCTCCGCCTCATCCCCGACCATACTAACCTCTCCCGCACCTTATTTAGTCAATTTTTTCTCACTACCGAGGTGAGCAGCAGAATTGGAGGCATGTAACTCATCCAAGACCCTTTCCCGAAGCCCTCTGGGACCCGTTAACCATTCACATTCTTACCATCATCCTTCCCCACGCCTTACAACGCACCATCTTTACTGCAAACATTTCCCATTTGCTCCAATAGGTCCTTTTGAGTGAATCTGGTGGTCCAAGAAACCTCCCCCCCTCCCCCATTGAGGCCTTTCTCTACCCTGTTCTGTCCACTGCAAAATCGAGGAAATTGTCTCGTCGGCCAACTGAGCCTCCCGGATGTCATTCTGAGAAATCTCAGGGATACAGAGTCACCCTCACAAAACTTATCCATCCATTGAACTCACAATGCCATCAATTCTCTCCTCGTAACACATAATTTCGTCTGCTTCTCGATAGAATTTACTACTTCCGTATGCAATTAACCTTCTCTTCTCTCCATCCGTACCTGCAGACACAATACACACTCAATCACAAACTTGCTCGCATCTGTATCAAGTGTGTACTGACCCTAGTTCATCATGGGGTATGGCCAAAATCGGGGCACTGATGAGTGCTTTGTTTCAATTTCTGAAAGGCATCATCACAAGCATCGGTCCACACAAATTTGACACTCTTCTCCGTTAACTTGTGCAATGGTGCAGCTATATCAGCGAAACCGCCGTATGAAGCGTCGGTTAATACGAGGCAAGCCAGCCCCAAGAAATTACGCACTTGAGTCTTTGTAATTGGCGTCGGCCATCCCTTAAAAACTGCCTCAATCTTTGCAGGATCAGTATGTATTCCAGCCTCAGACCCAACAAGCCCTAAGTATCTGACCTCCCCTCTGAACAAATGGCACTTACTCAGTTTTCAATTTGAAGCCAAACAACGCGGCCACCTCGGAACCGTTCCAACACTTATCCAAACGATCCTAACTGACTCGGATCGTTCTCCAAACACTATCACTCAATCTAATAGACTAAAGGAGTGTCTCGCCATCTCAACCACGCCAGAACATTACCATTATCCCCTCAAATGTTGAAGGAGCATTACACAACCCGAGCGGGGGAAGCACGTTTCCAGGCCGTCCCAACCACTAGTGTTGCGAATGCAGACCTTGTTACTAGCATCTTCATCCATTTCCTACTGCCAAGTACCCCGATGCAAGGTCCAAATCTGAAATACATGCCGCACCTAAGCATCTAAGAATCATCAATACGTGGCAGCGGACAAGCATCTTTGACTGTAATTTCATTCAATTTTGTAATCTAACATAGCGGGCTAGACCCATCCTTTTCTCGACACAGAACACTGGACTTGCCCACGGGCTGTCTGAAGGTTCAATTAACGCTTTGTCTAGCAACTCTGTTACTTGGCTCATGGCTTCTGCTGTCCTGCGCAGGGTGATGAACTTCTCAGTGTTGCCTAAGGGCCGGGCAATCCCCTGTGTCAATATACATGCTTGACCAACTTAATTCTTCCTATATCAAACTCATCAGTTGAAAACGACGTCTTGATATTCTATTAACAATTTGGTCACCTTATTCTTCTCCCTACCACAAACCCCGGTACAATTCTCTAACCACTCGCGAAGGTGTTCGGGACTTTCCCTGGGGGACCTCCTTTTACGTTTACCACCCTAGTCTCCTGTAGATAATCCTCATCCCATCATTGGACATTTGGAATCAATTTAGCTAGCACAGTTCCCCGCTTTAAATCTTTATTCTTCGCTTGACCAGATTCACAGTCTCACTGGAACGGTGTCAAGACCGGTATTCTACTACAGACCTCGCAACACACAAGCCAATTTCAACCAGTGAACCCATATCTATTGGCTCCAACAAACTCATACCACCAGGCCACACACTATCTGTAACACGGGCAGTCATAATTACTTCATGTTTCGGCTGAAAACTCATATATCAGCTGCAACTACTACCTAGAAGAAAGAAGGCCTATTGTCTATATCCTACAGGGTACAACGGTGTCGCCCATTTTTAACTGTAGTCGCGTCCGAATCTAAACTAGCCGCAGCCTTCGTCCAAGAAATCCACCCTACTATCTGTGACTCACTTCAGCTACAGTGACACCCAAGTCTGAACAGAGTTTCCTACCCGTACTACTCTAGTAATGTCTACCCCCACCAAAGTCTTAATCTCTTTTCCAATCTTTCCCACTAAGTAGGCCGGAACTGTGGTCGTCGCCCTTCATGGGATTAGCTGATACTGCTCAGGCTTCACTCTAGTTATCGAAGCACCCGTATCAACCAAAGCATCAATCACCTCTCCGGATGACACTGGAACATACAACGCCTCTAATTGGAAACTACTTTTTTATTTACACACTACCCTCCCCCTGGACTAACCCGACCCTCTGCTGTCGATAGAAATTCATCCTGCCCCATTGTGCCAGACTCCCTAGACTCTCCTGTGGTCTTTCGCTCTGCACCCCCTGGTCCCCCCAGTTTCGTGTGACTCACCCTGGTTGACCTCCCCTCTTGTCCTCACTTCTTCTATTCTCCCCATCGGGTCCCGTACTGGTGCTTCCTTGCATCCGGTCTCACCCACTGAATCCCTCTCACTCGGCCCCTCATAGTCTTGGTCCTCCCCCATTGGGCCCCATAGCCTGGTGTCTTGGCCCTGTCTGTCCCTTCCCCACTGAGTACCTCTCCCGTGGCCCATCGTGTTATCGCTCCCCCGGTGCATGTGGGTCGGCCTGTCCCCGTTTCCCGAGAGTTGTTGACATTGAGCAATGACGCAGTCTTGCGCATAATCCCGGCTGTTGACAGTCTAACAACATACTGGTTTAGAGGGCGGCCATCATTATACCCTAAGTGTTGAGGCATCTGTGGACGGAATTTCCCCACAAGACTGTCGGGCAACTCTTTTAACTGGGATTTCACCACTTAATCTTGTTTTTTTTTTCGGCCTTCTCTCACCAGTGTTTCTACAGTAAGTTTCCAACCTTTCTAGCTCAGTTGACTCGTCAAGACACTATCCCCGCTACCCCATTAACAACACACCTAGGACCCCCCTCTTGACCTTTCTGCTCTGCAAAAGACTCTAAGCACTTCTGCTTAATACTGGCCCCTCGGCTATCGTCCGGTTGATTTTAAAGAGCTCCTTTCTTATCTCGGGATCACTTACAGCCTTCTTAAAGTACTCCAGTGCAAACCGATATCGCACTACTTTCTTATCATTTCAGGATACGAGCAAGTGACACCCGTTTCTTATATCTATTCTAGTTCGCCGGACGCTCTCTCCGTCCTCTGTTCTCGAGAAGACCAACTGTAGTATGTAAATTCTCAGAACATTCTTTTGGACCAATTCTCTCAGCGGAATTCTTCCATTTTACTGTAAGGCATGTCGTCTGGGTTAATGTCATTCGCGGCTTTTAAGTGTTGTCATGCGTCCCCTTGGCAACTCGAAAAGAGGTGGAAGGCTGCCTCCCTAACCCTCGAACTGCAGATGGAAGTCTTTCCAGGCACCCTTAGCCGTACACTTGGGGTTCTTTTTCGTTCCTTACTCTCCGTTCCGGCTCCTGTACCTCATCACTTTGAGTCTCATAACCACGGACGGAGTGTTGCGGTAACCCATGGCTGCCCACTTAGTACCACTGACAGTGCCTTCTAGTTCTCCCCTCGCGTCCTTGGTCGCCATCCTTTAACCACTGATCGGTGGCCGCCCCTTGCTGCGTTCTTCTACCCCGAGTCGACACGCCGAAGTTCATCTTTCACTTTCTCCCGCAACCTTTTCACTTTTTCCCTCTCCCTTTTCCCCCATTGTTTCCCATCGCACCCGTTCGGGAGCTATCCTACGTCGTCTCTCCCTCTCCCAGGCCTTTCTTCTTCTTTACGTCGCTTCTCATTTATCATTTGGTTACCTTGCTAACTACTCACTTTCCCTTTGCTGCGACATTTGAGTCACATCCTCCCCATTTCTCCACCCCTTGGAATACCCCGGCCACCCTTTTAACCTTTTCCCCCTTGAGGTATTACTTCAGGTCTCCTGGCATCTAACGACCCCTTGGCGACGTTGTTCCTTTCAGTGTCAAACAGTCCCCGTCCCCTTGCATTTTCTCCCCTCCTTCCCTTCAGACATTGAACCCATCACCCACTTCTCTTATCAATGAGATCCTGAACTCTGCCAATAACCCATCAAGCCGTGTAGTATGCGCCCTCGCAAACTCTGAATCCATATCGGTAGAAACCCGACTCTGATTCTGAATCTGTAGTAAACCAATCCTCACTTGCACTACTTCTGTGCTAGAATCCCATTCGATTTTCTTTTCTCCTCCCTTTTACCTGAACACAACGCCCCCCTATTAACACACCACCTATTGATGTTTTCTCACTACATCGCCACTTATTATTCCATGTTGTTCACCAGCCCCGCGTTGCCATTCTCACGGTCCCTCCAGGCCCGTACGCAGGGGGGCACCCCCCCCCTCCAAATTCCACAAATTGGGCAAAATTTTGGGTTTTTTCCCCTTTTTGCTGATTTTTGGATAAAAAGGTCAAAAATTTTGCAAAATTTGTGACAAGAAAGTCCACTTTTTGGTGATGAATAGCTTAAAAAGTCCCAAAAAAGGACCATTTTAGGGGGGGTTAGGTCCACTTTTAGCAAAAGTCTACTTTTTCGAAAAAAAGGTCCGCATTTTTTCAAAGTCCCGCAACCCCCCCCCCCCCCCCAGCCCAAATGAATCATGTGTCGGCCCTGTTCTCTCTCACCTTCTCCCCCACCCCTGGACCAAGAATCCCCAACTATCTATCATAATTGCACTCCCCACAAGCCCTATCCGTGCTTAAAGGTCTCTTTGCTATCTTAAAACAAGCCCACCGAACCGCTGCCACCCCTTGTAGCGGGATTTGGGTGGTCGTGTATACCCCTGTTAGCAGTATGAATTTGAATTGGCACAATTAGTGCAGTGCACTGGGTCGCTATTTAAATAAATTGCACCTTTAGAGTCCGTTGTGGGTAATGGAACCCACGTTGTGTCACTGCAAGAAGACCAACAACGTTTTCTTCTTAAACGATCAACCTCAAATGTCTTTATTTTACAACTACTACTACTTTCTACAAATTCACACTCTTGGCACAAAGAACACAAGAACCCCTCTCTCTCTCCTGTGACTCGTGTATTCCCAAGTATTATTCAAGCTCTTTTATAAGCTTTCCCTGCTCTTTTCCAATCCCTACAAACCTCAACCCGCCAAATCTTCCGCAGCTCAACAGCTGCGCCTTGACCTCCCATTTGCGCTTTCTCTAACTCAGAATCCTTCTATGCCCCGATAATACCTAGGATTACCTTCCAGATCTGTTGTCAAATGCCCCACCCTAGCTGCTTTCCACGTCCGCTATCAGTCCAGCGGTATTGCATGGCTTCTCTGCCCGTTCCATATGTTCTGTTTTTTATTTGCACCCAGTTCTTGCTTTGGTCCACCTTCTTCGTGCCTTTTTCCCGTCCTTTTATTTTTTGTTTTGGTGTCTAGGCTTCTCAATTTAGTTGCGCTTTGCACTATTGGGCCTTTGGCCTGGCATCATTCCGAACTGTTATTAATAAATACATAACACGTCAGTGGTCAACTCAGTACCTGAGAATTTAGGATTCGTAAGCTTTTTTTGGAATGCACTTAAACTGCAATAGGAGAGGGTGTTCTTGGGCCCATTTTTGGTTTTTTGTTCTTCAGCCGGGCCTTTTTACGCTGGCAATATATTTGGTTTATAAGATTTTGGTATTTGTCTAACTTTTTAGTTTTCGCTATTTGCATTGGTACAAAAAAAGTCCATCACGACGTCACGGGCCGTGTTTTTGCGTTACCCACCATGGTGTCCCTAAGAGCCCCCCTCGCTCCGGGTGCACTAACGGAAGTTGGCCCATGACAAAAATGAAAAATCTCAATAAGTTTACTGTGTTTTTTCATAATGCATACACCTAGTAATCCATGAATAAACAAAGTATTATAAAATAATTAATTCAAAAGATTCTCTTGGAAAGTATAGTAGCCAATTGGTGTCATAATATTTAATACACATCATGTCGCAGTTTACTGTAGAAACCTATGGTAATTATACAAAGTCACCCTAAAAAGTATAAAATTTCAGGAGGACATTTATGTTTGTGCTTTGAAAGGTACATTTCGTGATTCCAGCACCTTCCTGTTTTATTCATTGATCACTAAATGTCCTTGAAGTAAAAGCTTATTCTCAAAATTTTGAGTCGTGATCCCGATCTTGCGGTTTTGTGTTATGAGCATTACTCGTATTCCCACGGTCCCATAGGCTACGTGCTGTAATCTCCTGTCCGTTTACGGACATTAAAAATACAAAATTGCCGAATTTTGTACAGATGCGACCGAATTTGGGGCAACATAAGATTGGGCACGAGTGGATTACTAAGACTACACACAGAGAATAATTCACAGCCTGTGTAAAAATTCGAATGTTTAACTATGTAAAAACAGAACAAACCACAATTTTTTATGTAACAATATGTAAACTATTGTAAATGTAAAAATGACACATTAATTATGTAAAAGTGCACATAAAATATTGTAATTTCAGTTGTGTAAACATTTACCAAATCATAATGTACAACTTAAAACACCATACTTTATGTATAATTTTGTCGAAATTATGTAATCTTCCACTTGTTATTTATGTAATAGAACTCACTTAGTAAAATCTGACATGTAAATTATGTAAACAGGTGAACACAATGTAAAATGTTACATAATATAGATGTAAAGTAGGGCAAATAAGCACACAAAATAGTCACACAGACACTTTCAGTATATGACAAGGAATTCAACAATTATTCAGCTCAACAAAAACATCGGATCTAAGTGATGAAAATTTGGGCACCTTCCGGGGCATGCGGTGAGAGGCGAGTTATTACAGTTAAATGACAGCTGTATGCCTGTATAATACCGTACTACAGTGGTAAACACTGTTGGTATAGTATGAGCCCAAACTTCATATGCAAATGGCTTACTATAAATCGCACGTCTTTATGTATACACATTCTGACCCTGTGTGTTCAACTTGGCACTGAGAAAAAAAACTTACTTTTCGTCATGACCCTCATCCTGAGAATTATAAGCAGCTCATATTCCCTGGTCTAAATCATGATTATATTGTACACACAAACCCATCGATACAGATAGAAAATACGTTAATATAAGGTCCCCAATTCCCACGACTCCATGAGGCTACGCCACTCTCAAGATCTCCATTTTCAATTGTGGCCGCGCTTTCGCTCGTGTCGTGGAACATGACTTCACATAATTGTATGTAAACTTCGCTAACTTTTACCGCGCATTTACATAATGGTTTACAAACCACATATGAAAATGAGTTTGTTTACATTATTTGATGTATTTTTGTTTTCTTTTTACAAAACGATGTGTTAATTTTACCTAAATAAGTAAAATAATATAATGCATATCAAATATGTAGTTATAACTTTCACATAATGTTATGTACCGGTATATTTACCAGCTTTTTGCATAAAATATGTAATTTTCTACATAATGCCGGTTTACATATATATTTTTTACATCGTGTTTTTCTGTGCGTAACGGTTCAGATGATATAAAAATCTCAAACTTGTTTAGGTAAGTCGGGGGACGAGGCTGTAGATCACGAAATGCCTATTTTTTAGGTAAATATAGTTCATTCTTCAAAAGTCTAGGTGAATCAATGCCATAGAAATGCAGAAACAAATTAGTGTCTTTTTCGCACATTTTGGCGCAAATTAAAATCAATGTTTTGCCCCTAGTTTTCTTACTGAACAATATTTTTCAGATTTAATTTCTGTATTGTTTGAAGCCTTCTAACATGTGGCGGATTGCATTTAAAAATCCTTTAGGAAAGTGGTTATATAAGGGGGGTTGTCCCTAGGAACCCCCCCCCCCCACGTACTAACGGAAGTGCAAACCCCTTATGCAGTTAAGTGTTAACAAATTTACAGCATTTTGGAGGCAAGTTTTATATCAAACTCTGATGCGACATTAGATAAGCTGTACCATTCGATATCCCTGCCTTAATGAACCAAATTCTCTCGTTCATTTACAGGGACTTACTAGGCAGAAACAGAAGCCAGGAGAGAGTCTCTTTAGTTTGGGTCAGGATATCAAGAATTTTACAGAATTAGCCCGCCCAATGACCGATATGAAGGAGAGGGATAGTATCACGAAGGAGTATTTCAAACAGTCAATTGTGGACTGAGATCTCCGGAAAGATCATTTCCGATGAGACGTAAGCCATCCGGAGAGCAGTGGCAGTTGAGTCATTCTATCGCTATGGGAAAATAGAGGGTGAAACGAAATCTGCATACAATGGTTATGAGAGGAGTGAAGAATACTGAAGATGCCGAAGACAGACATGGTTGAATTGCAGGCAATGATAGATGCCCGCCGAGAAGCATGCGTAGAGGAGGTATGACGTCGGGTACAAGATGACAAGAGGCAGTAGAGCATAGCATTTTGCCAAGGCGGCAACCATCGACCCATGAACACCAGAGACAGCTAGAGAGGGAGCCAACCGCAGGGTCGTAGTAACCCACCATCTGGGCTACCGTTCCCACGCGGCCGACAGGAGGGTGTCTGTTATAGTGGTCAGCAGCACTGACACTACTTTCGGATTGTCCCCGGAAGTTGTGTTGTCAATGCGGAGACATCTTTCCTGGCGTTGTCGTAAGGAACTGCAGCACATCCAGGAAATCAAGAGGAGGAAAATGGGGTGAAGATCGCCAAAAAGAAGAGGAAAAATGAGAACAGACCGATCCAAAGGCCCGTGGTGCGGTTGGGACAACTGACGGGCACGATTCAATAGAGGGGAAAATGTCTTAATTATTAATGGTATAGAAGAATTCGTAAAATGGATAGGGTAGTTTCAATTAGAGATTTCTTTGTTACAGGCATTGTACAGGGTATAAGGTGATGTCACTCCAATTTGACACATTGGGTTCAGCAAGTATAATTAACATTGGATTTCAACCGACTCCGGTTATGTGTAGGTGGAGATTTGATTCACGTTTCACTGCAGGTCCATATAGCATGTCTAGGGCAAATCATATCAACTATAGTGACAAATTAAGATGCAAGAGTACCCACTGGTCGTGTAGTTGTGGTATCGGCTATGAAAGCAGAGGTGGCCGGCCGAAGGCGAACATGTAGGTTTGGTTGAACCGTTAGAGGTAGGGCCTCTAAGTGAGGACCTAGTTTGGGAAGAATTTTGTGGTGGTTAACAATGGGATGGTTACCATCAAAATCGCCAATCTGGGAATACGATCTACGGTTGTGACATAAAGGACAAGGATGGCGTTAGTTCCGGACAATCTACTGGATTTGTTTCATTGCCCAATTAGATGCAGAATACAGGGCAAATATAGTTTGTTAATAAGGTACCAGAGCGCTTTTTAAATGGTGAATTTGACATAGGAAGCCTGGGAGTAGTTTGGTAAGATACAGCAGGGACACAGGGGACGCTCTGCCTATACGACAACCACTGGCGATCAGAAAGAGGAGACGGAGAGTTAAGTGAAGGATTTTTCGGAAAAGGAAATTATTCAACCATCTGAAAACCCATTGTGAAGTCTAGTTGTGCTGGTAAAGAATAAGGATGGCTCCATGCGCGTGTGTCTTGACTGCAAGATATTGATGAATGCAATCACCGTGAAACAGGACCGGCCTTTACCTCGCATTGACGACTCGCTCGATGCATTAGGTGCACTAAGTACTTTTCCACACTTGATCTATAGCGTCAAGATATTGGCAGCAGGTTAGGGATGATGATGCATGGGATAATCGACATTCTCAACTCTGAGTGGATTGTATGCGTGGAATGTGCAACGAACCCTAGACTCCTACGACTGATGGAAAGGTTTTTGGCAGGACTAAGGTGGGGACCCTGATTGTCTACATGGACATGATTGTATTTTGTAGTTGTGAAGCAGAATCTCTTCACAGCCTGGAAGCTATTTTGATCAGATTCCAGATTGCAGGGTTGTAGTTGAAATCTTCCAAATGTAAACTATTCCAAAAGCAGGTCATATACTTTGGGCACGTAGCGTCGGAGGAGGAAGGAAGACATGCCGAGCCGTCCAAGATAGAGCAGTACATCAAGGAATCCAACACAGGCGTGCAGCTTCTTGGGGTTGGCATCGTATTACAAACACTTCATATGTGCATTTGTGGATATAGCAGCTCACCTGCATCATCTCACTGAAAAGAAGGTGGCATTCTAGTGGATGGACCGATGGGAAAGTCCTTTGACAAGTAGAAAGATGACATGATCACTGTCCCAGTGCTGGCATACCATGGCCGGAGGAGGGCCAGTACTTCTGGACACCAATACCAGCAAATTGACAATAGGTGGAGTATTGTCACAAGAGCAAGATTGCAAACAGAGAGTTATTGACTACAATGGCAACCAATCATACCCAGATAACAATACGCCGTTGGCCCAACGTTGGGCCAACGGCGTCAACTACGTTGGGTCAACGTCAACATAAGACGTTGGACCAGTGTAAAAATGTCACACCCAAAGTTGGAACAACATCAATTTTTTACGTTGGCGCAACATTGGGTTAACGTCATGCCGACATGAATACAACGTCTATATTTGACGTTGAGCCAACGTCAATGTGACATTATTTCCACGTTTTAAATGACGATGGGCCAACGTTAAACAGCCTGAGAGATATTATTGTGTAATAAGGTGAGAGCTTCTTGCGATTGTGATCTTCCACTAGTAAGGCATTACTTGAGATGATGTCGTACGTGTCCGGGTACCACTGGGTAAAACACTTTTTTGCCAGTTTTTGCGGGCAAAAGTGTGTGGCAAAACTGGAAAAAGATGGATTAACTTTTACTTTTCTCATTAACAATGAATTTTTTCAGCAGTAAATGTAATTTTCTTTTGTGTGATAAAAAAAGTCAGGGGCAAAGATATGACGGATAAAACAAAGCACAATAGGCATTTTGTAATAGTGTGCCCCTTAATGTTTTCCTGACTTCGTAATTATGGGTTTCTACTGGTTTTGTCCACTTTTTGCCAGTTTTTGCCGGTTTAAATCGGCAAAATAACTGGCATTTTTTTTTTTCGTTTGTGTTTGTCCATTTTGCCTGCAAAAACCGAACCCAGTGAACAGATCATTCATCGCTGCGGTGGCTCGGCAACTTAAAAAAAAATCCGAAGTGCCGAAAGGAGTGAGGTGGGTGCAGATGCTGTTAGACCCAGAGTGCAGACCCGCCAGAAATCACCAGAATGCCAAACTTTACAAGATCGATATTCACTGCACTGGAGTGAACAGGAACTTGCTAGCGAAAGCCAGCATTTGCATTTCGTCAATAAGGTGACGCACACGAGTCCCAATCCAATACGCCAGATCAGCAGGACCAGATGGCTCTGTTGAAGAGGAGCGTGATAGTGATACACGTGTATCCACATGCTTCGAACCCATGTGCGACACAGATTTGGAATATAGGGCCTACTGGGATGAAGGCAACAAGCTAGGTCATGGAGTCACACTCACAGCAAGCCCGCACGTTTGCGATGACGAGGGAACAACAGCTATAGCCGACAAGACAGGGGTGTCCAACCTTTTTGACGCAGGGGCCGCATTGTTTGAATCCACATCTATTGCGGGCTGCAAGCAAGTAATGGGGGGGGGTTCAAGATTGGTATATGACGTGCCTACGAGAGTCTGGAAGTAGGACCCATATCTATACCAATTTTCGCCGAAAAGGGGACCCAGAGCTACACCAGAGATGTAGATTTTGGGCCAAATTTAACACAAATTTTCCATTTTTACAAGAAATGTCAACCTTTTTAGCAAATTTGGAAACATCGGTTTCAGATTGAGGAAAATCAGAAATTGAACTAATTCAAATGACATTCAGATTTTATGCATTTTATTTTTTCTGGGAAGTGCCTCGCGGGCCGCATGCGAGTTCTTTGCGGGCCACAAATGGCCCGTGGGCCGCAGGTTGGACACCCCTGCGACAAGACAATGAACTGAGGACGAATGTGATGATGGTGATATATTAGTACGATGCATGGTTCACTGTGTTGCCAAGATTATTGAGAGGCAGATACAAACTACATTTGGCAAAGACCTCAGGACACATAGGCAGCCTGAATAAAACTCTTCCGAAGGTATGCGAGAAGTACTACTGGGTTGGTATGAATACGAATTTCCAGCTATTTTCGAGCGTTTCTGTGCAGGTGTGTGTGTTTTTGTGCAGAAAAACCGGCTACCACCGAGTATTACAGCAGTATCGCATTGGTGCGCCCTTGAAGCGTGTACAGATTTGACATTTATAGTTGGCGATTGGACTAAGTGGATGGAGGATGCCACATTCAACATTGCAATTGAGAACCAACAGAATGAAACCCTGGCTGCCAAGCAATTAGTATACGATCTATGACTTAGTTTGTTTGGCGTCTCTTTCGACTTGGAGCTGTATTGAGATGCACGGTAACTTGCTTGGAATTATAAAGGCTCCATAGGCGTAAATCTCGAGGGGGGGGGGTGGATATATCCCGGTCCCCAATATTTTGATGAAGGGGTGTGACCCGGGGTGACGCCCGTGCATGCGTTTTTGACCAAAATAACCTCATATTTTACCACATTAGTTTTAAAACGGTAAATATTCTAATACAACCCAAAGTCCAATGGGATGGTGGAGTGGTATATATAACCGGACTATAGTATACTCTGGGATGAATACATCTTAGCATATTACTCCCAGGCCGCAGTGAACTTGAGGTTGGACTCTGTCTTTTGGCAAATAAACAGCTCACTGGCATGGCAGCAATAGATAGGGTGGGGGCCTATGAGGGTACACACCACTAATTACCCTTTTGGCGGCCACTTCCGGCAAAATTTATCACAGCAATAGTCCGTACTTCACGAGAAAAATTCTGAGTTATTGATACTATTTGAGCACATTTTTGCATAAATTTGGTTTCTACCAATTTTTTGGAAAAGTGTGCATGATATTCCTGAAAGAAAATGTGTTGATTTAAGTTATTTTGCTTTTTACTGGCGGATTAACACACACGTGCATTTCCCGGTTTCGGGCGAAAATTTGAGTAGCGAAATTACTACCCTCCAAGAAATCGCTAAATATTTCAAAATTTATACGGAAAAGTTGTGATCAATTTTGGATATGTTATAAAAGAAAGTCTTGCGAACAAACTGTGCAACTCTCATTTTCTGAAACGCAAGGTAACTCGAGATACAGCTCAAGATAGAACATGAATTTTCTATACAAAGTCTATGGGAGGCGTAATAGTAGTGTGCACCCTTTAAGCGCGCAAGCATGGGGCTAGTCTCGTTATACAGCCGTTTTGGGTTGGTACAGCAATATCAACAGCTTTATTGTATTTTTATCTATTTTTCTATTTTCTAAAACACTATAATATTTAATCAGAACCAAAATTATTAGGGTTTCTCTTCGTATTTGCTCTTTATGGGCAAACAAGATCAACTATTTAACTCAAAATACGGGCTCAAACACGCCGCAACATACTGGTTGTCAAGGTAGCAACGGATATTCTCCCAAAATCGCTAGTAGGCCTACAGTACATGGCTTTTTAAATCGATTTTTATTCTCTATTTTAACCTCGCAATCGTTGTAATTAATATATAGGCAGGTCCTACGATCTTCAAGAATTATATTTAATATCACTTCTCATTTTCTTTAAACCTCCCTGATTTTACTACACTTTTAGTGATCGGGGGGGGGGGGGGGGGTTCGCAGTGTGTTAACGCGCTCAAGTTTCTAAATGCAGATAACAGTCGGAAAGCGCCCGGACTTTTTGTTGAAAGACAAATCTCAACAATGGGATGTACTAGAGAATCATATTTGGCCACGTTTCTATAAGTTGTTTTATACGTTTAATTGTATGTTGCTTTTGTCTATGAGCAGATTTTTCGAGAATTTTTAGCAGGTAAAAGGGTCGGCATGCACCTGAAAAGTGGCTAAAATCGAGTAAAAATTATTAAAAACGGTCTTTTGATGTTGTTTTGCTCTCTTGCATAACATGGCGAAAATCACCATTTTCATAATCTGTTAACCTATTAAAATATCATACGGTTTTTAAATTCTTTTTTTTTTAAAATTAAACTGTTTTGTACACACCACGCAAAGGTAAATTACAAAAGTATGATTCTATAAAGTCACTAAAGGTGTCGGGAACTTTGCATAGGCTTTCAGTCGGGTCAAAAGTATAGGAAAACCACGCGCTAAACTAAAAAATCGGTCAAAAGTGAGTGGTTTGCGTATTGGTCGGCAATCTTTGAGAAGCCATATCTCGAAAAACTAAAAATGCTAATGAAGTGAAATTTCGACGTCTCAATTTAACTTTTTATTAGCTATCTTTTGACATATAATTATTGAGGGGTCTAAAAAAATTCTTGCTTAAAGGGTACACACCACTAATTACCCTTTTGGCGGCCACTTCCGGCAAAATTTATCACAGCAATAGTCCGTACTTCACGAGAAAAATTCTGAGTTATTGATACTATTTGAGCACATTTTTGCATAAATTTGGTTTCTACCAATTTTTTGGAAAGTGTGCATGATATTCCTGAAAGAAAATGTGTTGATTTAAGCTTATTTTGCTTTTTACTGGCGGATTAACACACACGTGCATTTCCCGGTTTCGGGCGAAAATTTGAGTAGCGAAATTACTACCCTCCAAGAAATCGCTGAATATTTCAAAATTTATACGGAAAGGTTGTGATCAATTTTGGATATGTTATAAAAGAAAGTCTTGCGAACAAACTGTGCAACTCTCATTTTCTGAAACGCAAGGTAACTCGAGATACAGCTCAAGATAGAACATGAATTTTCTATACAAAGTCTATGGGAGGCGTAATAGTGGTGTGCACCCATGAGTTGAAAGTGAAATAGTGCCCTCTTTACTTTCATTCATAAATCGATGGGTGGTAGGACATGCCAACTTAACAGCAACAGGGAATACAAAACGGCATCAACTTCCGGGTGCTAGTCTTTTTCAAAGACTTACCGTAGGAGGGCGCTCTTACGCATATCGAACGGTTACACACAGACTTGACTAAAGACTAGGCCTGGTCACGACTATTTAAATGACAGATTGACAGTTATTGGAAATTACACTGTTTTGCAGCGAGGTTAATCCACTAACCTCGACGGAATTTGACGTTTTCCCTAAATTATCATGATATTACCAAGATCTTCTGATCAAATCGTTCAAATATAGGTTGACTTTTGTCTTCTGGGATGAAAATTTTGTACGACTTCCGCCCTCTATCAGAGTTTTCTTGTTACTGTATTGCAGACTGATCGGGTGCCCTCAATTTTCTAACAAATTGCGGGTTTTTTGTTGCATAATAAAGCTTGTCCACCTACCAGTGGCGTAACAGGCGGGGGGGAGGGGGCACAGTGCCCCCCTGACGACTTTGGCCGGGAAAAAGTTTTCAAAAATCATGCTAAATCAGCCGTTTTTTAGCCCTCTGACCGGGAAAAATTGGCCTTTTGACCACCCTGAGAGGGAAAATTTCCCAAGATGGGGAAATTTGCCCTCTCAGAGCGGGCAGGCCCGTTACGCCACTGCCACCTACTAATCACTGTGTGAAATAGCTAAGCTCAAATCGACATGATCGATGTCCTTCATAGAGAAAATTACAACTTTGTAATAAAATTCCTGATCCGGATTTTTTTTTATTATACACAGTATCCTACATAAATGTTCATCAAAACGAAAAATCCAATCATCTAAAACTTTGGAATTTAGCATTTTAGGTAAATATCATTAGTTCTAGTTAACTCTTTTTAATTAATATACAAAAATTATATTTTGAAATCTCGGAGCCAGCCTATTTTGCATGTTTTAATACAATGTTTTACCCGTGAAGGGAGAAGGGGGTTTGTCTGCATTAGCAAAAAAAGGAGTGAACGGCGGCGACGCCGTTATGACGAAAAGGATTTACCAGGGTAGTTGGGTAGGCCCTACCCTTTTTACACCTGAATAACAAACACTGGAATTGGGATTCACCCATAATCTATACCACTTTTGGCCGGCCCAAAGGGACCCATTTTCTCCAAATGTTGACCCTTTTAGCAAATTTGGAAAAGTTTAACTTCAAATTAAGGAAATTGGACTAATTTTCCAACAATTTTTAGTCAAAATTTGGCTCCCGATTGAGGAAATTTGACTAATTTTCTAACAAATTTGAGAACATTTTGAAAAAAAATACCTATTTCTATACCAAAATTGGCATGAAAAAAAGGGGTCACGTCACTCATATCGTCACGAATCTTCCAAACAGGCCAATCGACCAAAAGTCACATTTCGAGATATCGGCGATTAAAGTTTTCGAGAATTATGAACTTGCATATCTAAAATTTGAAACATTTTAGGAAAATGATTTTATGTGGACATTGTGGACACTGAAACGTTCTTCATTTTGAGCACGCTTTCCACTCAAGTATCCTTTGTTTTCCTTGACAAATTTAATTACAAAGTGATTGGTCTGTTTGCAAAAACTAAAAAAGGTCCTCTGTTTCTATGTCAAAGGAG